>JAOWBR010176945.1:0-10977 GCA_028571145.1 Dionaea muscipula
GATAGACTCAACAAGCACTATATCGAGCTCAAAGTCGGATTTTAATGCAGTTTTTTATTTATTTTTGCTTTTAATAATATTTTGATAAAATTTTATATAATTGAGTAATACTATTTAATAATATATAATTATAAAATAATTAAAAAACTCGTTAGCTCATTCAGTTTGTTAGACTAACGTGCTTTTTTATCGAGCTCGAGCTTTTAGAGGTCGTGCTCGAGCTCAACTTGAGCCGAGCTTTTCGAGCTTTTTTCGAGCCGAATCACAAGTCGAGCTCGAGCTGTATCGTCTCATCTACACCCCTAGATGATATGAATGGTGTGAAAAAAAGATGCTACAAATTTACGCTGGTGGAGATGCTCTTACTCTCTTGTCCCACTCTTTGATTTCTTCAATTTCTCCGCGGTCTCTCTCTCTTTCTCTTTCTTTCTCCATTGTCCAGCTCTCTCCGTATCCTTCACCTTCGTCGTCGTCTGTTTACATCTCTGGCAGTCGTCTCTGTGGATTTCAATGGCGGCTGCAATTTTGCAGTCAATTGGAGACGTTTATTCTCTATCTTCGCACAATTCTTTCACCTGCAAAAGATCTCATCTCCCGTTCTACTTCTCCCCCAAACCATCACCGGCGGGTTTGTTTCTGTTGTTTGGTTATGTATATATTTTGATGGCTTGAGTTTTGTTTGCATTTCTCGGTGCTTCAACAATTCGAGTCTTCTTTGTTTCAGACCGGAAGGCAAGGATCTTGTTCACCGTCCGATCCGATGTTTGCACGACCAATGATTCGAAATTGAAACTGAAAGCTTCCAGGTCCAGAGATGTGGTTGTAAATGCTGCTGCTTCTGCTGCTGTATGTCATTACATGAGCAATTTAATGCTTGTTGTTTACAAATGGATTGATGATTGCGTAGATTCATGTGATTTCATCTGTTTTTGGGTTCTGCAGGTCAAAGCTGATGGTTCTGTGGCTTCTCCAGCACCTAAGCCTGGGTATGAAATTTTTTTTATATCATAAGTAAATTGTCGTGATTAAGTTTCACTGTAATTCAGTTTCCATAATATACATGCAGGTGTTGGAATAATTTGTAAGCTTTTGGAATAATATGTTAATCTGTCTTTGCTTTTTGGTCATTGTCTGCAAAATATTCATCAACTTGCTTATACTGTTTTAAATATTAAAAATCAGTTTATGAAGGTATTCTTCATTTTTTTCAAAGCATTTAAGATTGTGATTATAACCTGTTAACCCGGAGAAAATACACCTCATGCATGACAAATACCGGGACACGTGGATGAGCATGGACCCAACCACTGTCACGTGGGCACGTGACGTGGACCAACGTTGATATATGTATTCAGATAAAATGTGCCTCAGATGATTCACATGGACGGTGGAGCGGTTGACGCAAGGATGCATGGTGGCCTCGGTTCACGCACCGCAAGGCGGCGAGATCGGTCGTAGCGGCTCTTGGTCACCGTGGCCGATACCATTTCCACCATGGCCGGTCATGAAGACCAGCTACCACCATTATCATGGTCGGTCATGAAGACCGGCCAGATCCTCACCTTGGCTGGTCATGGAGACCGACCACACCATCATCCCTGGCCGGTCATGTAGACCAGCCACACCTCCATCAAGCAAGGCCAGTCATGGAGACCGACCACCTCCCAAGGTCGGCCATGGAGGCCGACCACCACCTCCCGAGGCCGGCTCTAGACCGGCCAACCTTCTCTTGGATCGATTGTAGACCGATGATCTTCATCGAGGCCATTTCCGGCCGGACATGGACATCCACAGATCAATCAAACTCTCGAGGATGTGCACCTCTCGAGGGTGTGCAACTCTCGAGGGCATGCACTCTTCGAAGACCCCTACGGGGGTGAATTCTCCGAAGGAAGTGGTGACTGGTGACCGCACGGAGATGGACCAGACGCGGATCCGGCCCATATCTATGGGAATGGGCCAAGGTCCAAAGGATATTTCGGGGGCATTCCAGAATATTCCTTAACAAAAGTAGAGGGTAATATCGTCATTCCACACATACCCTCTTCTTCCTCTAGAAATAGAGGTCCTAAATCCATTATTCAGGTACGTCCAAATCTAAAATCACATGCTCGAATGTTTGCATTCTTCAAATGGATATAATCTAACTAATCTTAAGTATTCTTCAGATTGTTCCATGATCGTATCCTTTACGGCTCAATCTTCAGTCTTCAGTCAGCTAGCATCATTGTCTTCAATGATCTTCAATGTAGCTCCATGATCTTCAATAATCTTCAGTGTAGCTCCATGCATGATCTTCAGTATAACTCCATGATTGAGTCTTCCTTTTTGTTTTCGCATGATGTTCCTATAATGCTGAGATATAAGTCTTGCAAGTATTCATTAATACAAAGTAAGTTTGTTTGTTATCATCAAAATATAGGGATCCAACACCGGCCTTTCTTGCCCATGATCAGTCCGACCTTCCTTGACCATGATCAGTCCGACCTTCCTTGGCCATGATCAGCTCGACCTCCTTGATTTGTCCGGTTTTGTGTCAGAATAGAATATCATTTGTCTTGTTAGTCTGCCCCGTGCTCGTGTTGATCTCAGGGACTGTAAGCTCGTTCTCCCGTGCACAAGACTCGCATTCCAAGATCGCAAGATCATTCGTAAGTTCATTCTTAGGATAGTCGTCATCTCGCTCAACTACGTGTTTTACTCGGGACATGTCTGCTTGATTCAAGTCCTTGATTAAGCTAGGTATTATAATGTCAATTGTTTAGCTTTTGTCCATGTATCTTGACAGAACTCGATAAAACTTCCCAGTCTAAGCTACGCTTGAACTATGGAGTTGGAGGACTGATGATATATGAGAAAAATCCCCCTATACACGTGGACAAAAGGACAGAGGGTTTGATCGGAATCGTCAGAACGCAGAAGACCGGACCGAAGTTGAACCAGCCCGGTTCTGCCTCTCTATGATCAGCTTGGATAATCTGCCCGACATAAGGGTGGCCAGCCCATCTACCACAACAACAACGTGCCCGGTGTATCTGCCCGACAGGTATGTTTTGTCAAGGGCAAAACAGTCTTTCAATAAGTCTGGATTCCAAATCATATAAATACCCCCTCCCCTAACTACCAAAAGGTATGCATTTATTGCCATTTACTCTTTTTTCTTCAAACTTAGCTTGATTCTCATTTTGCTAGTCTTTGCTGACTTAGGCATCGGAGTGGTCGCCCCGAGCTTATACCTCGGACTTCCATGTGACATGTTTGTTGCTTCCTTTCAGGGCAACGAGTTGGACCACTCTTTATTCAAGTCGAGTTAGGCTCGACTTAGTTCGTTGGACCGTTCTTCCTTTGGCCCGACCGCTCATAGTTGGTTCTCAAGCTAGTTGGTGTTAGCCTGGAGAATTTTCAAGTGATAACACCTACTTTTCTAATTGAGACGTTCCTGTAAACCCTTCTCTCTCATATGTAATGACCAACAACCCCAACTCCTAATTTTTCTCTCTCTTAATGCCTTTTAATGCTGGCTTATTGAAGGAATTCATCAGTGCACACAAACAGGGGATGCTGGTGGTACATGTTTAGGATAGTGACAAGTGTCACTGTAATTTACCATTTCAAATACTTACATTTCACATCTGTTTGGGAAGAGCAGAAAAATTTTGAGAGGTGAGGAGCTGTATCAATTTTTGGGGAAATGGTACTTTGACTTGTAATCTCGCAGAGGCTGAATGGAACAAGGATTAACATAGCAGGCTGAAAAGATCAAGGCAGTGATTGAGTAAGTCAAACACGGATATTGGGACCAGCAGTTTCTGAGAGCTCTCTTTAAGAAGTGGAAGGAGCATTTGCTTATTTTCTGTCATATCACGATTGCAAAACATTTGACCAGTTCGACTGTACAACACTATATATTGGTTTTGGACATGCATTTTTGGAAATGTAAGAGATGGAATGCTAGAGGAAATAAGGCACAATCACCAAGAGAATAATGGTCAAACTTAAAGGATGGGGAGAGGTGAGGATGTGCTGGAGATGTAATTGGATGTTTGGATGTAGGTATGCTGGTAGGGGTAAATCTGTTAGATGAGTCGCTAAGTAAATTTTGGGAGTATAAATAAGGCATGCTTGTACCAGAAAGAAGCTTTGATTGTCGAGAAAGGGCTTTTAGAGTAAATCCAACCAAACCTTTCCAATTAAGTGGGCGGGGCACATGGATTATGGATTCCTCAACTACATTATGCCCTATTGGGATCTTGCTCTCGATTTTATGGCATAGTTTCTTCCCAGCCACTATTTCCAGTCTTCCCTTATGGAATCACCTCATGTGAAGTAAACAGAAACTGGAAGTCAATAGCAAAGGGCCTCACGTCTGTATTGTATTACAGGCCACTTATTTATAGTGTTACAGTATGTGAAAGAAAATATTCTCAAGAGATGTGCAGTTACAGATTCGACTGATCCTTTCCTAAGTTGATGCAAGTATTGTGGAACTGTTGCAGGTTTGCTTTGCTTGCCTCAGTATCAGCTTGATTAGCAGATCTGGTTGTTGCCTTACTCATATCCCCCCTCAAGCTCATGGTGGGGATCTCACGAACCATGAGCTTGTCGCGGAGCTCAAGAAACCGTGGTGCTGGAAGAGCCTTAGTGAATACATCGGCAAGTTGGTTGATGCCCGAGATGTGAGCGACTCGGAGAGTACCATTTTGAATGTATTCCCATGCAAAGTGGACATTGATGCCAATGTGCTTGATTTGACTATGAAAGACAGGATTGCGAGCAAGGTTTTGAAAGGCGCGCCTAGGCGCTAGGCGCAAAGGCTAGAGCCTTAGACACCCCCAGACGCAACCCTTTCGAAGAGGCGCGCCTCAGGCGCCCGCCTTAGGGGTCAGGTTCAGGCGCGCCTTTGCGTCTAGGCTCTAGGTTAATATATATAAATTTTTTAAAAACTATAAAATTTTTTGTTAAAACAATTAATGAAATAAAAAAAAAAGAGAAGTGGAATAGACACACCAAAATTAATATATATATCGGTACCACTCTTTCCTTTATTTTTACTGCTCTTTGTCGTCTTCTTCCTTTTTTTTCTCAAGATCATCTTCTTCCCTTTTTTTACCGTTCATCCGATGAACAATGTTTTTTACTGTTCGATCGATGAACAGTGTTTTTTTACTGTTCATCGTCTTTTTCCCTTGGTTCATCGTCTTCTTTTTTTTTCTTTTCTCAAGATCTTGAGCCTAACTTGTAGTGCCACAGGTTGTGAAAGAAATTAGAGTATTTTTGAACAAATAAGCATTTTAATTTTTTAAAAGAAAATATTATTTAGGAATTAGGGATTTAGGAATATGAAGCATTTACTTTGAATTTGTTTTTTTATTACAGCTTCACAACAAAAGAAGAAATAAGTTAGCTCAAGAACGTTTCAATGATTTGGTGTACGTAAAATATAATAGAGCATTGATATGTCAATACAATCAGAGACATACCGTGGATCCAATACTTTTAGACAACATTGAGGAATCCAATGAGTTGTTACTTGGTAAATTTGATGATGATGATGATGGCAATGATTTGGTGTTTGAAGATGATTCTTTGACTTGAGGAGCTGTCGCTAGAGCAAGTAGAGCATTGGAACCTCCTTACCATACAAGGAATAATGTAATTACAGTTTCAAATTCTAGAGATGCAAATATAATTAGGAGAGGTAAGGGAGCTAATACTTTGTACGTGGAGGTGGAGGCAGCTGATGAGGACATATCCGAGGATGAACAAGATATTAGGATTGATGGTACAAGTGTTTAATTGAATGTTGATGATCTTTTTACGCTTTCTGACGAGTGATGGTAAAGATATTGGGATTGATCTTTTTTTATATTGTTTAACTACTACGTTATGTTTTTATTGTATTATTTTTAAAAGTTTAATAGACAATTAGTTATTATTTTTTATATTTTTAATTTTTAATTATTGTTCAATGTTCATATTTATTTTTAGAATATCTTTTTTTTTTTCACCTCGTTTCGATTAGGCGTGCGTCAGCGCCTTGCGCTTTGCGCCTAGGCTCCACGACCCTTGTGCGCCTCGGTGCGCCTTGCGTATTTTAAAACACTGTTTTGTGGTTGAGCAAGGGTTTTGTGGTTGTCTTCTATAAGTATTTTATGCATGCAAAGAGTTGGGTTAATTCCTCTGATGTCTGACATTTGCCATCCGAAGGCTTTCTTATGCTCTTGTAAAATTAAAAACAATTTCTTTTCCTCATCCGAAGTCAAAGAAGATGAGATTATAAGAGATAATAACTCATCCTTCTCAAGAAAAACATACTTCAGAGTTCAGATGGGGTGGAAGAGTCTTGAGTTCAGAATTCTTAGTAGGGTTTTGAATAGAAGGCTGGGGTTAAGGTCCCCTTGTTTTCAAAGGCTCAAACTGAGGTCCAAAAGTTTTAATAAAATCAACCTCCTCGGGATTAAAGAATGATACAGATAGTTCTGACGTCATGGGATAACTCGTCGTGGAGGTTGGCAATGATGAGAGCTGCCTCAGGTTCACTCCAGTTACTGCCGGCGGGATATCGGATGATGGTTCCCATAGAGATTCCTCTAATGCTTCAAGACTTGCCACTGAATCCAAATAATCACAATTAGATTGATTATCCGGGTCATCCAATATACAAGTATCTTCATCATTGGGATGCTTCATGGTGTCGAAAATGTTAAATCTGGTTGTATCTTCTCCAATTTGGAAAGTGATTTCGCCATTCTTGTAATCAAAGATAGTCTCCCCGGTGAAAATGAATGGTTTTCCAAGAATGAGGGAGGTACCTTCAGGAATATCTATAATGACAAAATCTGCAGGAAAAATGAGCTGTTTAATACGAACTAATAAATTTTCGACTATTCCCCTTCAATATCTGATACTTTAGTCCGCCATTTTAAGGGAAATCCTTGTAGATTTAAGGTCTCCCAGATTCAGAAGTTGATAAACTCTGAATGGAATCAAAGTGACGCTTGCCCCCAGATCTATGAGTACCTTATCAAATGTAAGGGCTCCTATTGTGCAAGGGATGAATAAACTCCCCTGATCATTTAGCTTGGGTGGCAATGTATCGGTAATGATTGCTGAACAAAACTCTGTTAAGACCACAGTATTAAGTTCTCGAAGCTTCTTTTTGTTGGAGATAATATCCTTTAAAAACTTTACATACTTTAGCATAGATGATATCGCCTCATAAAAAAGAAAATTAATCTCTAATTTCTTGTATATTTTCAGAGACTTTGCATATTGAGGATTTTTCAGACTCTTTTTAGCAATTCTTGGAAAAGGTAAAGAGCGAAGGTCAACTAGGGTGACAACTTTCTCATTTCCTATATCCACTTTGTGCGGTTGTGGTGCCGATACTAGCACCTCAGTATATCTCGCCGGCACTGATGTTGATAAAGGGGCTAAGGCCTTGATCACTTCAGATGTAGCCGACGATCTATTGGAGTCCTCCTTAATGGATTTCTCCGTATCTAAAGTATGTTGTGTATGTACAACTGCGGGTGAACTCGGTTCTGTACAAGGAACTGTTTTGAGCTCACCACGCCCCTGTAATTTCTATTCCAACCTCAAGGTAATATTATGTACATCCTTAGGGTTGGTTTCTGTGGTACTTGGAAGAGATCCACCTGGTCACTCCCTAATGCAACGGCGAGTTGACCAAGCTGAGTCTAAATATTCTTGATGGTGGCATCGTTATAGTTAAACTTTGTCGTGACCATCGTGGACAACTGAGATAACTGCTCCTTCGAAGTACACTTGGGTGGAGATGGTTATGGATGAATGTGAGATGAAATATGAGATTGCGGAGGTCTACAAGAGACCTGTGCTGGTAGAGGAGGCAAAAATGATGGTGAATTATAGTACGGCCTCGGCTGTGCATACTGTGGGCGTGGTTGAGGAGCTACATATTGGTCTCTATTTGGATTACTCCAAGTAAATCCAGGATGATTCCTCGTGCCCGGGCGATATGAAGAGTTGGATATTGGTGCGTTCTTCTGTTGATCCACATAGTTAACCGATTCCTCGGTTCCCAGTGCAAGATCAGTAAGAGACATCTGAACATCCTCCTAACATGTTTCCCGCGGATGGTCTATTCCACAATATAGACAATCTGAGCTGACAGATGCCACACTTAGTTTATCTATTTTTTTATGTAATAATGATACCTGGGCTGCCAGAGCTATGATGTTGTCCAATTCAAAGACTTTTTGCGGCCTGCCTTCGGGCTTCAGAGTTGGCGTGGTGGCTCTTTCTAAGGTGTATCAGAAGTTGTTGGTTGTCATATCCACCAAAAGTGTCCATGTTGCCTTTGTATCCTTGTTAATGAAAGACCCTCCTGCAACGGCATCAATAATGGATCGAGTGCCTTGCTTTAAACCCATATAGAAATTCTTGATTTGAAGCCAGTCAGGAATGTCGTGATGAGGGCATGCATGTAAGACTTCTTTGAACCTCTCTCATTCATCAAATAAAGACTCAGACTCCCCTTGACTGAAGTTGGTGATGTTCCTCCTCAAGGTAGACGTTCTAAGCGGAGTGAAGTATTTTTCTAGGAATTTTTGAGCCAGCTGATCCTATGTCGTGATGCTTCATGGCTTCAATGAATTCAACCATGCCTTAGCCCTTTCCTTAAGTGAAAACGGAAAGAGTCTAAGCCACACAACATCTTCATTCACATTGTTGCATTTGAACATATCATAGATCTATAGGAACTTTACGATATGCGCATTTGGATCTTCCTGTGGAAAGTCATGAAACTGCATGTTATTCTGAATCATCTGTACATAGGCTGACATTATTTTAAAACTAGCTACAACAAATGTGGGTCAAATAATGGGAGGTTGTGTCCCGGAAGTAGAAGGAGTCCCATAAGATGCAAGGCTCTTCTTCGCTTCCACTGGTTCTGCCATCAATTTCTTAGCAAGTAATTTCTCCTTTTTCTTATCTCTCTTTCTCGATCCTTCGCGCACTTTGTTCACTCTCAAGCTTAGTAAACCTACTCATCCTTGCTTTTAATTAGTTGTTGAGTTACCACTTGATCTTAAGTGATAACAGCTACTCAATGCAACCTAAACCAGATTCTTAACCTTTTTAGCAGCTTAACATGGACATTAAGTGATTAAGGTCAGATTTTAGTTCATACAAGAGTAATGACGAGTCAATGATTCAAGTGAATAGAGACTGATGGATGTAGAATGGTAGATGCAGATACAAGAACACTAGAATATAACACAAGTGGAAATGAAGAAGAAATTTCACAAAGTTAAGAAAATATAACAACTGTTATAGGTTTAGCAGAAGTGAAATATGCAAACTCTATACGAGGATATCAGAACCTTTATTAATAGGCAAAGTTCTACTGTGACCCAGCTCCTCAACTGCTTCTAGAATGGCACAGATGGTCGATAGACGTAGTGCTAAGATGAATTATATGGATACATCAGTACTTTAGAACACTATTCTAAATGGCGGTCCTTGGCAGCGCCTAGGCGCTTAGCGGTGCCTCGGCGCAACGCTTAACCCTTAGTCGTTTTTCTTAGTGTCTTAGCGGATTGTGGTGCTCCTTGACGGTTCGTGGCACTCTTTGGCGGTCCTTGGCGGTGAATAATGGCGGATTAAGGCTGTAATGATTTTTTTTTTTTATGAAATTCAACATAATCTTAAGTAAAATAAACAAAACCTTAAAACTCAATTACCCAAAATTAAAAAGCTCAATCCAAAATTAAAAGTTCAACCCAACCCTAAACTCAATTACCCAACTAAAAAAATTAAATAAAACCTAAAACCGTCGAGAAGCTAGGCGTCGCCTAGGCGGCCTTGACGCTTGGCGGTTGCTCGGTGATAGCACGCGTCGTCGGGTGTGCTATATTTAATATTTATAAGTTAACACGTACTTACTGCTAACATAAGTTAGCGGTGAGCACGAGGTCGATCCGTAGGGATGGTGTAAATTCTTACGGTTGAATCAATCTTTGCTCCTAGAGTGGGATATATCGAATTGTGACTTCGATTGCTTCAAATAATAATTAAAATGTAAGAAAATAAAGATAAGTGCTACCCGAAGGGACGACGATTCAACCACGACAGAAGCAGCAGGTCTACAATGGAGTAGTGCACGACACAACCATGGTTGTGAACCACGGTCATGTTCCAGGCGAAGGACACGGGCGTGTCGATACCGACATGGCCGTGTCGAGGGTAATTTCTCACGGGGCTGCACGCGACTCGAAACCAAGTCGTGCGCGAATCGCAGATTTGATCGTTTCACTTAGATTCGTTATTGGCGGGTTGATTTAGGGCTTGACCGTGGATCGTTCATTTAGTTCGATTAAGGTTTGGATGGATTACGTAGATGCTATCTCAAGCATGCCAGGGCATAGCAAATATCGGAGTTTCAAACCAAACATACAAATCTAGATGACACGTTACAATCATTAAAAATGAAACGAGTCCACGAGATAAAATTCATAGGTTCAAGTTTAAACGAATCAAAACCCTAGCATCTTACAAACATCGCATCCAAAATACTCCATTACACATCATTCGTGGTCTAAAGAACTAATCATGCATATAAACACAAAATACAAAAGTGGAGGATTTGAATCTTGCTTCCGCACGTCTCGGCGGTATATTGGACCCGTCAAGTGCTTGAAGATGATTGCCGACGCACCGCTCCTTGCTCCCAGGGCTTGAAATCACCTCTGTGGACCTCTCTATGCGTTGCTGCCGTCTAGGGTTTGAATGAGGAGAAGGTCACTCATGGAACTAGTCAAAGCAAAGCACTCGTAGAAAAATTAAAGTAATCCTAAACTGTAGACCAGTTGATATTGTATCAATGATAGAATTTAATTCTAGAGACCACAGCCATTCTTACCACTAACCCACTTAAGATCAGAATTACCAATTTTAAGGGAAGTAGGCAAAAATGTGGGAAAGGAGTCAGAC
>JAOWBR010176956.1:0-10976 GCA_028571145.1 Dionaea muscipula
AAGTAATAGACTTTGTAATCTTTTCATTTTTTTATTTATAATAACAAATTAAATAGAAAATATTCGATTAATGAAACAACATGATAAAACATGCTTAACGCATAACACGACGAAACACGTTTAAAGTACGACACGGCACAGCACGTCACAACACGATGAAGCAAAATAGGCACATAATAGCACGACACGAGTACGACACGACACGAAAGTTGAATAGCACGGCACGACACGAAACGTAAAAGTAAGGAAAAAAAAGTACGGCACGACATGATACGATTAATCAAACGGCCCAACACGGTACGACACAATTTGAAAACGGCACGAAACAACAAGGCATGATAGAGTAAAATGGCACGGCACGATACGTCTAAAGTACCACACGGTACGACACGTCGTAGCACGATAAGTAAATCGGGCATGAAATAACACGGCACGGCACGACACAACACGAAAGTTGAACGGCACGGCACGACACGGCATGACACGTTTAACACCTCTATCTAAAGGGTATTAATGATATTTCGCTAAACTAAGTGGCTAAAAAAAATTTTTAAAATAAGATGACTAAAAAAGAGTTGTGTAATAAATGTGGCTAAAAAAGAATTCCTCACAAGACAAAAACAGAAGTACCTTATGGTTAACACTGCCATGATGGCTCAAGAAAAAGCTTTCCTTTATCATCATAGTTTCAGGCTGCAAGCACCATGATGGCTCAACAAGCTGTCGAAGGATTTTTCTCCATACCTAGAGTTGCAGAAACACTTGCTCTGAAGCAGGTTTCATTGGCATCTTTCACTTTAGGGCATTCAAATCAAGATAAGTAAATGGATCAGATTCTCCGAATGAATCAGTCAGAGGGGCGACATTGGGAAAGTTTTCATGGCACAGCTGTTCAATGTAGCTGCTGCTATTCCTAGTTTTGCTAATACCGCAACCGCCACTGAGATATATTTGTTTGGGAGCATAGGATAAGGCTAGTAGACCTCGGCCTGATCCTTCAAAGATAAAGTTCCTGTCTTCATCATCATCTCTTTCTAAGTGTTGGTCTTCATACATGTATGAAGGTTCATGGACTAAAATGTCGGAAACCAAGGATGATGAACACAAACTTCCAAGAGGAACTGTACATTCAAGACCATGTTGAGAATATTTGCTCCATAAAGTTAGTGGATGGGGAGAAACATCCAGCCATGAAAAAACCCCTACATTCTTCGGTTTTTCAACATCCCAACCGAGGAAAAGAGAGTAAGGCTCACCACCAGTCTCATAGTTATGCAGCTCAATTGGCTCATCTGTCTTCTGCATAGCAATTGAAGCAAATGACCTGTACTCGTCACGAGAAACATTGTAATCAGAAAGAGACCAGGTATTAAGTCTTAATGCTGTGTCGCCGTCTAAATGGCCGTCCTCCACATTCTTATTGGGCTCATGAAGGTTATGGGAAGAACCCGAAGCTGTGAATGGATTGGAAACTTCGAAATAGTTTGACAGTGAGCGAACAACATGGTTTGATTTGTGAGGCCAATGATTGAAAAATCCATCATTCAAGAACCGATGTTCTGTAGATTCATCCTGGGGAATGGTTGCACTGGCTTGACAAGCAGCAAAAGAACCATAACTTCCTAAGAAACACCTTGAAGGAATTTGGTGTTTGAAGCTTTTGGACCAAGGGCTATCATAACCATTGGAGAAGGGACCCTGCTTTTCATACTTGAGAAGCGCTTTGTTGCTACATCCAACCTGGCAAGTATGCATATTTTCATCTGTCTGCTTAAAATTAAACATATCTCCCAACTTACCAGAACAAGGATCAGAAGCAATATCATCATCCGATAACTGACACTCTTCAGTCACCTCCAACATTCTGGAGAGACCAGAGTTACCCTTTTGTATAGCGTTTGAGTTAGGGTATGCAGGCAAATGAAGTTTATTATCAGATCCAAATTGCCACGGGTACAAAGAATCCTGCAATAACACTATCTGCTTAGCTTCCTGAGAATGCATACAGGACAATTTTAGTTCATATAGGTGTTCATCATACCTCGAATTCAGTTCTCTGAGGGAGAAGCCGGAGGAGGAGCAGAGAGACCAAATCACATCTGCAAAAAGTATTAGGTGAATTAATGAAAAGATGCAAACAGAGAAAAGCAAAGATGGCGATCGCCATGGATCTCTCACCCCTTTGGGGGTTCATTATTCTCAGGAAACAAGGTTTGTTTGATCCACTTTTGCAACGTTTGTCTCTTGGTATGAAATACTTTCCCACCCCTGTGTTTGCTACCTGAAAGTATCAGAAAGTCTTCAATTTGTCAATATTTGTCATGCCAGTACTCGAATGCTGAAAGCATGGCAATTTATATTTTTTGGGTACCACTTAAGTTCATCAGTATGAAATAATTTAGTCATAAATTCAAAATGTACTGTGACCAAAAGATTAAAGTGAACCCAGCAATGATATCATACTTGTAAACAGAAGTTAGTTGCACACATTCATCCTTATGAGCAGCCAGATGTAACAGTAAATACCAACATACCTGCATTTACTTCTGTGCTGGAATGTGGCGAGAGGAAGGAAGCAAGACAGTCAGATGTTTGATGTTTGCTAGGAGATGAGGAATTGAAATTGAGCTGACCACCGTCCTCTCTTACCATGTCTGGAATATCATGCCAGTTTGCCAAGGGGATCAGTAGATACATATGGCAGTCAATCACAGGCGTGATGCAAAAGAAAAGAGGGCAAACACAAGTGATCAACTAAAGACCTGGACTCATGAATGTAGAGAGTTGCAGGGAGATCAATGAACCAGGGTCAGTAGATGCAGCCTTGTTAGCATGTGATAGGGGCTTCAAATTTTTAACGTTTATATCAGCCATCTCTGCATATTGTCCAAAACCAAGCTACTTTCAGCAACACAAATAACTAGCACTCCCTCTCATTACAACTATTTCTAGATGATCTGCAATTTACAAAAAGAGTTGGTACTACACTACATAATAGATCAAGGGAAGAGCTGCAGCTCATAGACCTACCACCTCCCATGTGGTCAGTGTATCTGCCATTTCTCAATTGCCTTTTGTGCTGAGGATATGGATGAAACTTTTTAGTGACATCTTGCTTTAGCTTCTTGAAGAATGCATACTCAGAGGTTTTAGGGTCATCCACTGAAAATCATTTTACAATTAGACAGTTAATATC
Organism: Dionaea muscipula; assembly: GCA_028571145.1. NCBI lineage: Eukaryota > Viridiplantae > Streptophyta > Magnoliopsida > Caryophyllales > Droseraceae > Dionaea > Dionaea muscipula. The sequence continues at coordinate 3,197 of JAOWBR010176956.1, forward strand.
ACCAGCAGGAACAGGAAAGAAAAATGCTGAGCTATGGAATTCTGCTCCCCCACAAAACGACAAATATGATTCTGACCGATCTGAGGGTAAGATAAACATATATAATCTTAGAAATCACTACCCAAATGAACTGGAAACCTAAAAGATATTTGTACTTTTCTATCACTACCCAAATGAACTGGAAACTTTAAAGATATTAGTAGAAGAGTAGCATCAAGGAGAACTTATGACATGAAGAATCAGCAGCATCAGTAGGTACAGAAGCTGCATCAGGATTGCCACATGGAGAATGATTGTCGTTGGGAACCTTGAACCGGACCCTTTTCTTTCCTGCCATTTATGGATAATAGAGTATACTCTGCTTGGATTTGCTTCGATGAAATCGGTCATCAACTATTACATTGGAGGTTGAGTATTCTGTCAGACAAAGGCACACCACATTTCAGTTTCCTCAGAACTCCACCGGGGTCTGCTAAAGTAATAGCTTTTGAAAATGCAGCGAAAGATAAACCATGGAAAAATCCAACACACATATTCAAAGTGAAAAACGAGCTAGTTGAGCATGTAGAACTAAACCAAAACCTCTGTTGCATTGTCAATATCCCCAGACCGACAATATGAGCCCCTTCATTCTGATTAGTCACTTAACCATCGTTTTTCAGCCCAGTTGACACATGCTCAATCATGCATTCAAAGTTTTAAGGACACTATGCAACTCTACTTCAAATCTATTGTTCTATTTGCAACTCTTCCTAGTTGTCCTTCGACCAGGATCTTTTCTTAACATTATCAAGAAAATAGAAAAAAATAACAACACAAAATTAAATTGAAGACATAACAAAATCCACTATGTGAAAATTGTTACAATCACACAATTTTTCTCTTCAAAACATATTAGTAAAGCTCTATTGACTCTCATCTTATGATGGAATTTGATCTAAAGTCAAACCATACTAGTAAAAGCTTTTCATCGGGTGTATTTAGCATCTTAGCCTGAAAGTCTTAAGCTTTTTTTATAGGTTTTAGGCTTTTAGCTTTCACTTATAAAGGGATCTAAAGTTAAACCATACTAGTAAAAACTTTTCACCAGGGGTACTTAACCTAGTAAAAGCTTTTAGCTTTTCTTTTTAATAGGTTTTAGCCTAAAAGTCTTAAGCTTTTCACCAGGTGTACTCTGCCCAATTATCCTTTCAACCAGAATCTTTTCTCAACAATATCATGAAAAAAGGAAAAAAAAAATAACAACACAAAATTAATTAAAGACATAACAAAATCCACTATGTGAAAATTATTACAATCACACAATTTTTCTATTAAAAACATATTAGTAAAGCTCTATTGACTCCTATCTCACAAAGGAATTTGATCTAAAGTCAAATCATACTAGTAAAAGTTTTTCACCAAGTGTACTTAGCCTAAAAGTCTTATCTTTTTTTTATAGGTTTCAACTTTCATTCCCTTTTTTCTTTTATCCGATGTGGGATAAAATCAAAGGAGCAAAAACTTAGCACTATTAAGGGCACTCTGTACCATGGATTATACTTTTCATCAATTCTTTAAGCTGGTATATACTGATTGGGCAGGTTATTCCCCCATAAGTTATTGCTTTTTTCTTTCCTTTTGCAACTCACTCAGCTCTTAGCACAGTAAAAAACCATACTGTAGTTTCTATTGACATGCTACGCATGGCTGTTGCTGATAGATGTTGTCTTTGATGGTTGTTTAGGGTATGAAAACACAATTAAGGTGTTGCATTTTTAGAAAGGGACGACATGAGTATAGATAAAGTTGTAAAATTATGAAGAAAAAAAAAGTGAAATGCTAAACGCTAAAGTGAAAAGTTAAACCAAACATGCTCCTAGGAAAAATATGGTGCCCTTGCAGATAAAGCTTCTCAATATTATGATAAATATAATTCATAGGCCTTCTACCACAAGGTTGACTTTTTGATAGAATTGATCTCCAATATGGTATCAGAGTAAATATGATCAAAGATCACGAGTTAGAATCCTGCAAGTGCGACCCTCATTTGTTTATCACTTGGTATGAGATGGATCAGTGCACACTCCACGCTTCAAGCACAAAAGAGACATTCGCATGAGGAGACGTGTTAAGATAAATATAATTCATAAGTCTTCTATCACAAGATTGACCTTTTGGTAGAGTTGATTCCCCACACTCAACTCCTTTGATTGAAGTGGTTATTACAAGAAATTTGAAGGCAAAGTGCAACATCATACTTTACCATCTCTCCATCAGTCCATTGTAAGAATCACAGTGCTATCCAGATTGCTCACAATGATGTCTTTCATGTGCACACGAAACATATATTGAAATCCACAACTAAATGTCAAGCTCAAGAAGGAAAAAACAAAAAGAACATTCATACAGTTACTCAGCAAATAAAAATAGTGAAACATTCATTACCAAAAATCTCAAACTCACAAGAACCCTAAATTCGACAAGCATTTCAGTCAGTTAATCAGTCCGTATAGCCATTTTCTTCCTTGAATTGTCTCTTGAATGAAAAATTCATCGAAATTACAAGCGAAGAAAAATCGTCGGTGTTAGAGATAAAAGAGAGGATCATGATGGAGAAAACACACAAACAGCAAAATCAACAAGCGACATGCGAAGCGGATGATAAAATTAGATCGCTAATCTGCAGATCCAATGCGCGATATTCTTGAAACGAGATCACTACCCACCCCGGACATTGGCTAAGTAGGATTTGATAGATCAACTGGAGATCTGCTTCTTCTTCATCGTCGTCGTCGATATCCTTGGAAATCGATAAGAATCCAATTGTGTACTCTGCGGTGCTGTAAATCCTAACTTTTTCCGCTGCCAGTGGTTGTGGTCACCGGGAGGGAGTCGCAGACTCGCAAATGGACGACGCGATTTTTTATGGCGCGAAACAGCAGCTAATTAACTTGATTCCATCTCTCAATATTTAACACTGGATTCTTTTAAACTAATTAAAAATATACTTTATAAAAAATAAAAAATTATATTAATATTAATTTTATTTAGATCATTTTAACAAATTAAAAAATTTAATTATAATATTATAAAAATATTATTACAAAAATTAATATTACAAGAAGAAATTAAAAAATTTCACGCTCGAGTATTGCTAGTTGGCACACCTTTCACACTTTCTTTCGAACTTTATTTTCTGATTATAAAAAATGGATGAGGGTCTCAACCTTTTTCATTAACACATTTTTTAAAGGCGAGAGTCTCACCTACTAAAGTGAGAAAGGATAGATTTGTCTTTACCTACTATTTTATCTATTTTGGGGAGTAAAATTAAAATGAGAAGGAGAAAAGTCAATTCTTTGTTCAATCAAGAAATAGAGTTTGAAAAAGAGTGTGGAGGGTATATCAAGTAGCAACACTGTCCACTCCTCCCCTCCCCTCCCCTCTTCTCCTATCGAGTTTCTTAATGTGACTTTTGTCTCTGAACATTTTAAACTCCTTGTTGCTTTGAATAATTCAAATAGTTCCTCTGCCCTGCTCGTGTTTTAGTTTGGCCATGCTGCTGCAAGACGGTTAGAAGGTAGATCTTTTTGCTGTTGGGGTTTTTTTTGTCCTTTTCTTATTTAGTTTGATAGACTTTCTTTGGTGATTTTTTCCATTGTTGGCTTTAATTTTATGCTAGCAGATGATTAGTTGGATCATTACTCATTAGATTGGATTGCTTGGATTCAATTTGATGCCCTTTGTATTATTCTCTCTTCTTTGATGTACCTCACTCATTTGCATCAATAAAGTTAATTTCTTTACTGATTAAAAAAACAAGTTATTAACTAGAGGTAATCGATGCACTGTACGAAAAAAAATTTAAAACAAAAATATCAATCATCTAAAACTTTAAAAAATAAAACAAAAAAAAAAACAACTTCTCCCACCCCCACCTCACCCTGCCCGAATCTTTCTACAATGAACACCAGCTTGCCTGTTGGGAAACACGACTAGAGGAAGGTGTGAGGGCAATACAAGGGGATGGGTGGTGAGAGAGGGAGGGGCACCATAGCTGCACTGTAGTCTGTGAGGAAATCGGGCAACTTTCGAATAAACTAGCTAGCGCTCTAGAAATCTTGCACCCTACCCTATCCCTTGATGTGATTTATATCAAGTGATATTTGTGTTGAGATAAGAATTTAAAATTCTTCCTCGTTTGTATTATAAATTTATAGATTATCATAAAATTTGATTTTAAAAAATATTCAAACATATAATTTAAATATACAATAAAATTATTAAATTACTATAAGCTCAATAGCTTATAAAGTCAACAATGTAATTAGTTGCATACTACTTTTGAAGCTTTTAGTAATGTCCCTCATTTATGTTATATTCTGTGAGGGTTGGACGACTTCCATTCCTTTATGCACTGGTTTTAGTGTGGTTTGTGGCTTGTGAAAGCTTGCCGAAGACTCGTGGATGAGCTCGTGTGTTTAGAATTTCGTTTGGGATTTTTGGGCGCAGAGCTGGAGAAAACACGCCCAACAGGGCGTGGGTGTGCCCAGAAACACAGGCGTGCTTCTACACACGGTCTGGCCGTGTTTCTCAACATGGCCGTGTGCGGCCGTGTTTTTTTCTTCGGGTATTCTGAGGCGAACACGAGCGTGTCCAGCCGGACACGCCCGTGTCGGGCATTAAAATCCATCGACTTATTTTAGCTTATATTCCCTTGGACTCCGTTCGGGGTTGTGATTCACATTAGAGCATCCGTGAGACCTAGAGAAGACCAGAGATGGTGATTTTGAGCATCCAGAGGTGCAGAGATTGTCAGTTGGTGTGGTTGGAGTCCGTTCAGCGTGATCTCATTGGCGTCGGTTCGTTGGCCTTCTTCCCATATGTTTTTCCTCTTTCTTAGATTTGCTATTTTGATTAGGGTTTGTCAAAATCCTGTCTTTCATTATTAATAGCATTTCTCTGAGATTGGATACTTTGTAATCACTGTTAATTTAGTGATTAATCTCTCTCTGTTGTCGTTCTTGATTAAATTCCTATTTACCCTAAATTTGTGATCTTGGGGTTATTAGTCGGTTTCCGTAATTTGTGTTATCCGTAGTGGTGATGTTGCATACGTGTAACGTTCCAATTCAGTAGCCCAGTGGAGACCGGGGTTACAACATATTCTTTTTCATAAAATCTTTTACAATTCTCATTCAGATAAAAGATATATTGAAAAAAAATCTTAAGTTATGATAAGAGGAAATTATAGAAAATAACCACTTTCATATACCACTTCTCTTTTTTAGTCACCCATTTTAAAAAAACATATTTTTAGCCACTTAAAAAAATTTCGGACAAAACTACCCATAAATCTTCTCATTTTAACCCAGCGGTGTCTCTCTCTCCTCATTTTTCTCTCCCTCTCGACAACGTCTCTCTCGACAGCTGGCGACGGCGAGACAAGGCGAGGGAAAATCTGGCAGACAACGGCGACGACGACGTCGAGGGAAAATCTGGAGCAAGGGAAAATCTCGTAGCAGGCGAGGGTAAGGACAAATCGAGGCAGATCTGAGCGAAAGCACTGAAGGCTGTTGGCGCGGTGTTGCTGGCTCGGTTGACGTGGTGGAATGCTCAAGGCAGCGATGGAGCACAGCAACAGTGGCGACGTACGCACGGCTGGGTTGCGGTGTGGCGACTTCTCCTTCCTCGCTGGCTGCGGTTGCAGATCTGACGGTGATGAAGTGCGGGTTGCTTTGGGCAAGGCGGTGGTTGTCGGATGGATGGTGTGTTGCGGCCTGGTGGATGCTGGCTGACGGTGCGGCTTGGGCTTCGCGGCTCACGACTGAAGGCAGATCTAGAGGATCTAGGCGATGCTGGTGCTTGTGATAGACGACCTCTTCTTGCTGGTGTTTGCGGTTTCAGCCTTGGTGGCCGATTTCATCTGTTAATGATGTACTCAGTTTTATTTCGTGATGTCTAGTTCCTTTTTGAGGAAAATCGGGCTTATAATATTTTTGTATAATGGAAGTTCACAATTCTAGGTATTCGATTTAATTTTAGATTGTGATATGTAGCCTCTTTCTTGGTGTTAGATTCATTTTGTTTTGTGATGCTTGGTTCCTTTGCTTTTGCCCCAAATTTGATTTGTAAGATCGAATCGGTAATCGGTAAGACCGATATTAGTCAACGGTAAGACCGATATGGGTCATCGGTAAGACCGATCGGTATATTTTTGTCAATAAGGGTATTAATGACTTTTCATTTGGCCATCTAGTTAAAAAAGAGTTTTTTAAACGAGATGGCTAAAAGAGAGTTTTATACAGTGAAAATGGTTAAAAAAGAATTCGCCTCTTTTAAAAACTTGTAGCTAAAAAAGAGTATTAAGCACTGAAAATGGTTATTAATGATAATTTTCTCATTATTTTTTATGGACGGACATTATGGACCAAGATCATCTCCAATAAAAAAAATTATAAAAGAAGTTTTTTTTCCCTAACACATCATTTTTTTTTAATCTCTTCACTTTTAACCCTAAATAAAATTCTCATTTCCAATGAAAGAATCAATAAAATAGTTGAATCTCTTACAAATTTTTTTTCTCTCGTTAATTGTGATTGTCCTTTTTGCATGTTTATTACTTTTTTATTTAAAAAAAGAAGAAAAGATGAAACCGTTTCATGGAGAAAGAATAGTTGCATCCCAAAAATTACTCTAACCCCTAACCCTCAATTTCTTCTGACACATGGTAGATGTGGTAGCTAGGAATAAATTTGAAAAAAATAACCGGTGATGGAGTTGCTCTAAGATAATGTGTCTATTGTGAATGTTCTCAGTCTACAAAAAAAAATATTATTGAGTGATGGAGTAAAAATATACTTCAATAGTTTCAATATCTAAAAGCAACTCTAGCAATGTATTGAAAATTTGGAGTGTAAACGTGAAAGTATCATGTAATGATTTTTTTTAATGTGTTGAAAATTTGGAGTGTGAATGTGAGATCTAGTATTATGTCATGATTTGTTGAATGCCTCATAGCAAACTCTAATGTTCTCAATCTTTTGAGGTTATTATTACATGATAATTTTATAACTATATATCTCAAAATTTATTAATTAAATACCTCACTATCTCAATTTTTAATTGAGTGTAGTGTTGTGTTGTAGTAGTTGCTCTAAGTCCAATGAACTAATTAAAAATACTATCTGCATGCATTACCCCTTTTAATTAGATTCACTACCGTGGCGTGCATGATATGTGTGTGTGTAAAGTAATTCCACAACAACGACAAAAAAACAAAATAACAATGATATTAATAATAGTAAAGAGAGTGTGAGTACTCCGTATCATATGTTTATCACTTTATACAAGATAAGAAGATGCTATTCTTTATCTTTGAGCTCTTTTAGTTTTTCAGCTTTTCTTTGTTTATATTTAGGAGCTCTTAATTATCTATATAATATTGGAGCACTTTTTTAAATTATAGACAAACATTGTAGATAAACAATCTATTATACAAGGAAGCTCAAGGTTTGAATTCTTTCCCAAAAAATATGTTGGGATATTTTAGGCCATTGGATGAAGAAAAAAGGCGGGAAAAGATATGAGCCGTCGGATCAAAAAAGGGTGAAGTGAGTAATAAATGAGGTGTGTAATAAAGTGGGGTTAGATTAGTAGTAAAGTGAAGTGAGTAATAAATTGAAGTGAGGTGAGAAAAGATTGAGTAATAAAGTGGGGTGGAGTTGATAATAAAGTGGGGTGGGGTGAGGAGGGGGTAATTTTTTTTTATATAATATTAATATTTTTAATAAAAGTT
>JAOWBR010176967.1:0-10975 GCA_028571145.1 Dionaea muscipula
ACCATCCCCTTATCCCCCCAATGGTGGGATAACCAAGTACCATGGGGGGATGCTACTTCATTATCCCACCGGGGTGGGATAAGGAAGTTGTCGGTCAATGCTGTTGACCGCCGTTGACCGGCAGTTGACCGGCCGGATTCCGGCCAGTTTCCGGCCAGTTTCCGGCGGCCGACCGGATTTCGGCCAATTTCCGACCAGCGACCGGTGGTCAACGACGTTGACCGCCGGTCAACATAGGTCAAAATTTTTATCCGATCGATTTTTATCTGCGAAACAAATAAGTTTATAAAATTACTATCCATCATTCCTTATCCTTCTTCTTATCCCATCATTCCTTATCCCTCTTCTTATCCCTCTTCACTAATTATGCCACACTTATCCTATAAGTAAAACAAACAGGACCCAAAAGTAAAGTTTTGGTTAAAGTGGTGCACTGCTAGTGCCTGCTAGCATAGCACCCCGCATACTGGAACTTCCATGTGGAAAGAATGCTATTACTAATACTACGAGATGACAAAACTGGTGTACGTTACGTTTTAACCTACGGTAGATTTCTGTCGAAAAAATGAATTATAAGTGTCGGCAACCATGAGATAGATGGATGCAATGCACGAAGCCAGCAACCATGAGATTCCAAACCATTCATAGAGTAACAACCCCAGAAACCCATGGGACTACGAGCGGTGCCGTTGGGTGTGAACTCCTATAAGACTCCGAGTAGTTATCCTTGAAATTCAATCTGGGTGCTTGTGCCTGCATGTAACTTCAGGATCTCTCTCAGTGTACCATTTTCAAGTTAAATACAAGAAGAGAAATCTGAACCCAAGGCATAAAAATTGTGAGTGGGGGGTAGGAATAGCACTAGGACTACTTACGTATTTAAGCCAGCACTCCTGGAATTTGTGTTCGTATATATCTGGAGAGTAGCAACCCGACTCCGATGGGCAATAAACCCAGATATTGCATTTCTTTTCACCCGGTTTGGCACGTTTAGCCTGGTCCAGACAAGCAAGGCAACAGTCGGCTGCGCTTTCCTTGTGATGGGTAAGCCCCCACCTGACAGCCGCCCCATCATAGTCCGTGTGGAGTTCCGCATGACACTCGGGAGGAACTGGCCTCCCGGGCAAAGGGGCTTCCTCTGACAGAACGAAACGAAACAAAACGAAACGAACGACGTTCAATTACTGAGTAATTTAAAATACATGCCTTTCAGAAACCTATCAACACTATGTTTAGTGTTTGGACTGAGGTTAAATGATGGGTTTAAAGGGAGGGGGAAAAAAAAAATCACCTCATTTGGGGAAAAAACCAAGATGGTGAATAGTGGGAATGTTTGTTGATGAAATCCTCTACCCACCAACCATAAATAATTTCACTATCAATTCTTAACCCACCAATTTATGATCATTTTGATTTAAACTCACATTTCCCCCTCCTCTCCCGGCCCTCCCTTTCCCAAACATGGTTAAAAATATTAACCTTCATTATTTTATCATACTCAATCTTTCCCTACAAACAGAGAATACGGGAACATATCAAGCTAATAAAGAGGCCGGAGAAGAAGAGGAGGCAAGTATGGATTACCAAACTCATCAATGCCCTCAGGCTTGTCATCATGCTCCTTATTCGTGATTTCAACTGGCATCCACAATCCAATTTCTTCCAAAAGTGCAGACCATTTTGACTCCATAGCGTCCGTCAGCATCCCTGCCACACAATATCATTCATATCTAGACATAATTAGTACCTTGGCAATTGAAGAATCTATCAAACTAACAGTTTGTAGGAGACAATTTTAGGATGAAGCATGCAATACCAGCTTCATCAGATGAAATAGTCGAGTTCACAGCCTGTCCAATCATCAACCTTTTGGCTTCTTGGACTTTTTCCTTTCGCCACGTTTCCACTGTTCCTGTCATTAGAACAAGAGGGGGATAAGATAAGAAACAATATGTAGGTCAAACATATCTTATCGAAGAATAAGGAATACTAGGTTTTCCCATGGCAAACTTCCTCATCCATGGTTAATCTATAGACATTATCAATGGAGTGTGACGGGTATCAGAAATTGCTTACCATACTCTACAGAAAAACCAGAAATCATGAAGATCTTGTCATCCATGGAAGTGGGTACCAAATATTATTCTATGATGTTGTAGTCTCTGCATTATGAACTCGGCTGATGGATCCACAAACTATATGAACCTCACCCTTGGCCCGTTTCTGATGCAATGCTGGAAATCAAGATAATTTTCCACCCTCGTGTAATTTCTTCAACTTAATTTGCAGAAAAGTTTACAGGAGCCAACCAGTCAATTCATAAACTGAGGATTAAGGGTACCGGATAGTGAAAGTGAAGATCAATCAGTAGCCGATTCTCCAGGTGATTGAATCTAATAATCTTATCGATAGCCTATCTTGCATAGATACTCAATACTATCGACTATCTTCCAACAAAGTCCAATTGATTTTTGGCATGTATTTGACTCACTGGACATGTGAAACTTCCCTTGAAGCACTTGAACAATCTTATGATGAGGCTAAAACTACTTTCTCTTATTTATATAAGTTGGACAGTATGTGAATTCAATGCCGTGCTGTCAACTTCCAAAGTCGGCGATATATGACCAATCAACAACTGGGAGACTCTTGAACATTCTCTTTTATCACAATTCACCAACCATTTAAGCCTACTGATATCTCTGATGTTTTTCCCACTTACCATCCTAGTTTTCCTAATCCACTAGGCGTGTCGATATATCTCCGCTGCTACAAAAAAGTTGAAAAAAAAATGCTGTTAGTTGGTATGATATAACAGAAGTAACAGATGTTATCCATTGCTAGCTAGAACCTATCATTTAACATTTATGTAAGAAATAACTGATGTAACCTTCTTCCTAGAGAAAAAGACAGGATTGTGCCCATTTTTTCACTTTGAACTCCAGAGCTTCTATGGTCCTCAACATTGAGATCTGAACCCATTTTTAGGTGTTATGCATAGACCTCAATGAACAAGGTTTGTTTTCTCAAATTTTGCCCAACTTCAGAAAAAACTCAGCCTTCATGGTAGACCATCATCCCTTTGCAAGAAATTTCACCAGAACATTCAGATGACAACCATCTTCATCATCTCATCCAATCAGAAGCTCTAAAAAGAAATTGTGTCACCCATACATTGAACCATAATATAATCCCTTGCCACAAGCTATTTCAGTGGACTGTCAAATTTGCAAGAGCAACCTCATTGGAAAGCTAAAAACAAGCGACCACTATTTCAGCTTCAACACGTCCGATAAGCAAGCCACCCATTGTCAGTATCAGAAAAAACATCGCCAACATCACTGGAACGACCACCGACTATAACATATGCCAGTGAAACAGCACCTCAAATCTACACCAGTTCCAGCCTCAAGAATACAGATGGGATGGCTCCCGGCAGTTGAGATTCAAGCAACTGCTTACAATGGGATTCCAGGATTAGCACAGTTTCTGAGCTAGGAAACAGCATCATGAAACATCTCATTCATACTACTAAAACTCAAACTCTAAATACTAGGTAGGTTACATATTCTAGGACTAGGGGAATAGGTACCAAGAAAGCAACTGAGCATTGCAGGACCTTGTAGTCAAATTTAACTGAAGGATGTTTGCTCACTCTTCCATGCTTAAAATAAGAGTTTTTGTTGCGAGTTTATTTAAAAAAATTTACTCTTATCTTTTAGAATCTATTTTTTCTCTCATTTTAGACTTTATCTTTTATAAACTATATCCTTTCTAACCCTATAAATATCATGCATGGTCTAAGGCTAGGATTTCTCACTATTATCATATTCTTCTCAACATGCACTAGCAAAACCCTAGCCCCCACCCTTTTTTTCATCGCCACTACACAACCCTAGTCCATAGTCATCTCTAAGATTGAAAATCCATCAAATACGGTGCATCTTCATCTTTTGACTGTAAGGGGTTATAGAGCATGTTGTGTCGACCGATTTGTTCCAACCGCACCATCGTCTGCTATTGTAATCTTTCCTACTCGTCATCGCTGCCTACACGTACTCCAGAGCCAGCCTATCCGTCTCGTCTTTTTGGATCTTTATCCCTTTTGCCGCTCGTGCGTATCTGTCATCGAGGCATTTATCTCTCCCTTGGACTTTGTTTTGATTCCATTTATCTGAGGTTTTGTCTTCCCCTCGATGGAAACAAGAAATGGACAAGGAGATGCTGACCATTGAGACTAATCAAACTTAAGATCTAGTTTTGTTGCCTCCGAAAAAGAAAGTTATTGGGTGTAAATGGGTTTATGTTGTGAAAATAAATCCTGATAATCAAACTGAAGGCCCGATTGGTGATCAAAGGATATGCTCAAGTTTATAGTGTGGGTTACACCGATACTTTTTCTCCTGTCATAAAGATGGCTTCAATCCACCTTCTTATTTCTCTTGCTACATCTTCGGGTTAAGCCTTACATCAATTGGATGTCAAAAATATCTTTGTTTGAGAAGGTGTATTTGGAGCAATCCTCTGGATTTGTTACTTGTGGGAAGTTTGGGTGTGTATGTCAGCTCAAGAAATCGTTATATGATCTGTGACAATCTCCTAGGGGGTTTGGTTTGGGAGGTTTAGTTTTATGGTGCTAGGATTTGGTTTACAATGATCAGCTAAGGATCATTCAGTATTTTATCGACACTTAACTGGAGAGTGTCCTTGTTGTTAAAGTGAATGATATTATTGTGACTGAGAATAACAGTATAAAAATTGTTTTTCTGAAAGGCTTTCTTTATAGTCACTTCCAAACCAAATATTTTGAAGGTTAGTAGTATTTCTTGGGTATTGAAGTAGTCCGCTGTAAATGGAGGTATTCCTATCTCAACGAAAATACACTCTAAACTTACTTCAAAATATGTGTATGGTGGATGTCAAAGTCAGTGACATTCCTATACTCCTTGGAGTGAAACTTGCATATGGGGATGGCAAGATATATGATACGTATAGACGATTGATGGGTAAATCAAATTATTTTATCATCACTCGTCTGAATATTACCTTCTCTATTACTGCAATTAGTTAGTTTATGTCCGAACCCTGAGTTCCTAGTTAGGAAGCAACCTTACATATTCTCAAGTACATTAAAGGGCATCCTAGTCGGGACTTATTCTATAGTAATTATGATCATCAACGCGTAGAGAAACTTTCTGATGCCAAATAGGCTAGTTCCCCTTTTGATCGCACATCCACTACAGATCATTGTGTGTTTGTTGGTGGGAAATTAGTTTCGTAGAAGAGTAAGAAACAATCAATTATTGTCGTTACAAGATTCTGTGTTGAATTTAAGTATCGTGTTCTCGCACATTTGACAAGTGATAGTGCTCATCTCCATCAGTTACTTGAAGAGTTAAGATATCAAATCTCTTGGTCTGCTCAATTGTGGTGCGGCAATAATCAGCCATTCACATCACGTCAAACTTAATCTTTTATGAACGAACTGAGCATATTGAAGTTGATTGTTATTTTATTAGAGAAAAGCTAAGAGAGGAGATATTAGCTTAAATCATGTGAACACAAGTGAACTGCTTGGGATATTCTCACCAAACCTCTTGCAGGGAATCGAGTTGTGTTCATATGTAATAAGTTGAGCATGATTAATATGTATACTCCAACTTGAGGATGAGTGTCGTGAGTTATTTAGGATTTTTGACTTTATCTTTCAGCATATATCTTTTGTATCTTTTTAAACTTTATCTTTTATAAACTCTATCCTTTCAAACTCTAAAAAAAAAAAAAAAAAACATGTATACCCTCCCTTAGACGCTAGGACTTCTTATTATTTTCATATTCTTCTCAACAGTTTCCAACAATTAGATGGTTTGTGCACACTCAATGAACCATAATTCAATGGACAAACAAACCGAGAGTATAAATCAGACCCTTTGCATACTACTCACGCATCACCCAACCAAAGCTAGGTAACCTGTTCTGGTAATGTAGCGACTATAATACGCAACCACCAAAACTTGCACACTATGTGAAAGAGTAAGACCAACAAACACAATTTAAAGACCATATCAACTCAAATGCCTTCATAATGCAGTCACTAAACAGGATCATCCATAACATCTGCATTAGTGAAGAATTCAAAGGCGTACCCACCTCTCTGCTCACTCACATTTGCGTTAGCAGGTAGCTCTCTCAAACGTTGTAAAATTTCATCAGTGATCATCTGCTTTAGGTGGCGGGATAAGTTTACTCTACGTCTACGACCATCCATTTCCTTCTTGATTTCTTCAACCTTCATCACACGAAAAGGAAAAATGCAAATCATATAGCAAATACATTCTACCAAATCAACCACAGCACCAAGACAAGTCTAAAACACAGAACCAGCACAACCCACAAAGTTAGTATTAGAGATGGTTCACACCACTTTTACAAGCTCCGTAGGCTTGGCAGATTTTCGTATCCGAACTGATTCTTCCATTTTCTTAATTTGATTCGGGCTATACTTGAGACCTGAAATAAAAAAATAAAAAAAAGACCCTGCATCAAAAACCTAGAAGACCAATCCAATGGTCACCAATAACCCAAAAACACCCAGATTCTTTTAACCAAGGACTGCCTAAACAAGCAAAATTCCAACAAAACAGCAAAAAGTAGCAAATGAGTGCGCGCAACATCCAGAAGAAAGAAAAGAAAGAAAAGGCAAGCTGGCCTCTCAAACAGAATAAAAACCGAATCATTGAAACATAGAAATAGATTAGGGGGACCTCATACTTTGCTGTGGATAGTGATTGGAGTGGATATACAGGGAGCTATAGAGACCGTAAACTACATAGAGGGCAACAACAATGTTGATGGAGCAAATAAACAGAATGGTTCTCTTGTAGGAACACCACCATTTTCCTCTCCCTTGATTACCCCATCCATGCCTCGCCATTTCCCTTCCCTTTTCCTTTCTTCTTCAACAATTTCTCCATCCCATCGTCTTCTTCCCTCTCCCAGGCGAATTGGGGCAAATGGGCAAATGATTTCTTCGGGGAATTTTAATGGGTTCCCTCTTTTAGGGTCAAACAGATCGGTAGATAGATCGATTACGCTTTGATTGAAGACAGAGAAGCCCTTTACATGAGAGGCATCGCAGGTGGGGTGAGAAAGTCAAGCCCTCGAGGCAATGGAGTGCGGAAAGAGCAAATATTTCGTTCGTGATTTCTATATTAGTTCATCCTGTTAATGCACAGGAGTGCTGTGCTGTGCTGTGTATTTGGGATTAATTGTGAATCGTGATGTAATTGTAACATTAGGTTGCTCACGGGTTCATCAACTTCGTTTGTTTTCCCCCTGTTTGCTCTAAAAAGTTTAATAGAACTAAAATATATGTTTTATATATTCAATGTAATTAACATTCTTGTTCCATTGCGAGACATCCACAAATGAACAGTAATATGAATTTTTTTCGACCGTTAGATTTAATAAATCAAATATCTGTTGGAATATTTACATATAAATTGACAGGAACTAAAGATAAACAGAATATAATAATCTATAAATATGGACTAAACAATAGACAATAATACAGAATAATAAAGATGTAAAAATCAGAAGCTATAAATCAGTCAGAAACTGTTCTGGGTATGTTTCTGGGTATAAAGAATCGATTCTTGAAGGTTCTTTGTCACTGGCAGTGTGCAGAAATAAGAATCAACAAACAGCTCACAGAAAAGTAGAAAAGAAGAGAACCGTGTTAGGGCCTGTGTTGGACACAGTGTCCTTAAGGTTATTTACGCCTCCTCACCGTAGGTTGATGCCGAGGATTACCAACGTCGAACCTCCCTTGGCACAGCTCACAGTAGGTTTGTGTGTGTTAGAGGTTGGAGTGTTGAACTTCAGCCACTATTTATAACCATAAAGGCTCATATCATTCATTAAATGAGGAGTTAAACGAAGGGTCGGACCGAGTTCGGGACCCGACCCGTGCCCCGCCCGCCTGGACGGCGGCGCACGCGCGTGGACTTTGTATATGTGTTTCCCTTCACAAAACTTGGGTGCCCCTTGGGGCCCAAGCCCTTTAACAAGGAATTAGTATATAAATTAACCCAATATCTTCCTCCACACCAATGTGGGATAGCATACTTCATTTTCCCATATTTCTCTTCAAAGCTTATACTTTGACCGACAATTCCCATTCACCCGAAAATGGGTTTTGAGACCCGTCTTCACAATATTGTTCTCTACATTACCGAGAACATATATCAACTTATAGACTCCGGAATTATCTTCCGGGTCCCACCCGTTTAAGGTCCCAAAGCGGGCCATAAACCATAAATCAAAGCCCCATTTTCTAATAAATTCATGTGCCCAACCAAGGGAATTTAATTAGGCTATGTTTGAGGTTAATTAAATAGGTTTACTTTAGGTTAAGTAGGGTTTATTTTTAAGCCTAGGTCAGTCTGGCCGCCTAGATGCCCACTAGACGCCCACCAACACTGCCTAGGTGTCGGGTGCCGCCTAAAACAGCGCCTAGCCCTTAATCCCGGTGCTTGAGGGCCGTCTAGCGGTTAGGCGGCCACCTAGGCTGATTTTAGGGCACTGGAGAAATCCAAAGTAAAAAAAAAGTACGTCGTACGTGTACCAATCCAAAGAAAGGTACTACGATGCCTCATATAGAACATTTGTGGCTCTCTAGACTATGATTTACGATTACAAGCAAATGAAAACAGGGAATCTACTCACTAAACTCAAAGTAGAACCCATGGTTACTCAATTCTTCCTTACACCTTTAGATTTGCCCTTTTATTTTCCAAATAAGCCCAAAGGAGCATTGTTGCCAATTTCAACATCTATCAGATTAGCTCCAGAGGATGGCAATTTCAATAACGGATGGCAGTCCCCGCCCACCAAAGGAACAAGAACAGAGAGAAATAGAGTTTCCGCAGCGAAGTGAGAGACACAGTATGATATAAATAACAGATAGCCAAAATAATATCTACCCATCCGTAATCAAAACGAAGGAACGTAAGGGCCGGGGGCAAGACAATCAAAGAAATGACTTACTTGTTACCGCCATCTTCGCTGACCCGGTTGCCGAATTGAATGTGGCGGCCGGCGAAGATACCTCGTTTGGCACGGCCCATGACGATCTTGCTATCAGGCAAGCTCTTCTTGAGGGCATCTTCGAGGCCCGGTGCCAAGTTCTCTTGTCCAACTTTCTTCAGTATTTTCTTCATCATTTCCTTCGATCTGAAAGCCATTGTTTCTCCTCCTTCCCTCGAACCAGCTCAGAAACTGAGAATTGGAGATCTGCTGGGGACGTGTGGTTCAATTGAATCA
This sequence comes from Dionaea muscipula, assembly GCA_028571145.1. Classification (NCBI taxonomy): domain Eukaryota; kingdom Viridiplantae; phylum Streptophyta; class Magnoliopsida; order Caryophyllales; family Droseraceae; genus Dionaea; species Dionaea muscipula. Next base: position 9,325 of record JAOWBR010176967.1, read on the forward strand.
ATTCAACTTCAGTAGAAGCAGTGGAACAACACAGCTGTGAAGACTCAACCCCGGATTAATAACTAACCCGAGGTTAGACTACGCCAATGAGGTCAACTCCCTGATAATTACCTGCAGAAGCTAAAATAAAAGGCTGATTATCTTTATTTAAATACCTCCATGACCTCATTGGATACTACCAACACCGAAATAAAAATTCTTATATAAGCTCCAAAAGCATGCATACACTGGCTCAAGGGACTAAAGATCATAATAATAATAAAATACATATTATTACAACAAGACTCCACAGATTATCAGATAATAAAGTCCATAAAACCCAGGACTGCCTTTTCGTCATCGTTCTCAGTTCGCAGGTTATGATCAAATGGTAGAATCCAGGTCATAGGTCAAGTCCAAATATTACATACGTGTGTACAAATATATTCTCTCTTTATTCACATTTATATGCCCATATTGAGTCATAATTCCTCATTTATTTATGGTCTAGTTCTACCATAGTCCAATACTCATTTTTACACAATTCTTGGAGTAAGTAGTATTTTGCCGATCTTCAATTAATAGTACATACCACAATTAAATTCACAATGTTTAGGTAGGTATTTGAGTTTAAAAGTGTCGCCAAAATCCGGCCAACACCTTGCCGGCAACGGCCAGCCACGCTCCGGCATCTCCGTCAGCTCTGGCAGTAAAGAAACCCCCTGGTTCTCTCCCTCCACCCTCACTGGCCGCGCTGGCCACCTCACCGCCGGCGGGCGGCGGCGTGACTCGCTGGAAGCCCGACGTCGCCCGACCGACCCCCTGCCCGCCGGCGGCGTCCAATCCTCAAAACAGTTCCATTTCCGGCAACCCCCAGACGAAAACCTAACTAAATTAAAAATCCGATTTTTCACACAAATCTCCCAATCAACTCAAATCCAACACATAAATTAGCAGATCGGGACTAGGGACTAGGTACTAGGATAGGTCGAATATGGGTTTACCTTTTCCGATTCGTGCTCCGGCCTCCGGCTCCCGTGATTTCTCCGCCCCGTTCTTCGATTCGCCTCCGTTCGCCGCGTGGTCGTCGCCCGACCTCTCGGGTTTTCACCACCTCGCATGCGGCGGTCTCAGCTCAGGGTCTCCAGCCGTCGTTCACTCCTCGCCGGCGGAAGATGAGGCAGAGAAGAGAGAGGGTGAGGGATAAGGGATAAGGGATAAGGGAAGGAAAATCTGAAATAAGAGAAAGAAATCAGGAGATAGAGAGAAGAAGAAGAGCCTGACGGGAAAAGGGGATGTTTAGGGTTTCGGTCGTAATTTGGTAATGGGTTAGGGATGGGAATCCGTCCGATTGGAGGCCGGGAGTAGTATCCCTGTGTCCGATCCCCGAACTCGAAACCGATCTCCGTTGGAGATTATTTTTTCTCCCCATCCCCGCCCCGAACGGAGAACGGAGATCCTCACGGGGATTTAGGAATCCGAATCCCCTAGTTTTCTTAACGGAATCGCCCATATCCATCTCTACCAAATTCACCACAGAGCGACGAGTGAAGAGAATATATGTACTAATTTAAGAAAAAGGTTGCCTTGGTGATTTTTTTTTTTCCTAGCATATATAATATGTTTTCTTTCAGCTTACTTGGGTATTGTTGGGGATTGTTGGCTCTTGAGG
>JAOWBR010176978.1:0-10975 GCA_028571145.1 Dionaea muscipula
GTCTACAAGGCCAATCATGCTCACAAGTATCTAGACTACATGTCAACAATGTATCTATATTCAAAGTGATGCATGAATAAATGAAAGGTGCATCCTATGAGGCATGTCCCGTCTCGTCAGCATCCTCTATCCCTCAGCTCGCTCACCTATGCCAAAATATTCAATCGGGGGATGTACACGGGTCAGTAATAATAAAATGGCATACTTACAGAAATAGAACATAATGGCTAAAACGGGCTAAGTGGATGTGGTGACCAAATCAAACGTAGGGGGAACCGTACACCTGTAACTCACCGGGGCATGGCCCCGCGTGCAGGTGCCCAGAACCATAAAGGGGTCACCACATTCACTGGGTGAAAGCAGGAGATAGATAGATATATGATAGTTCAAAATCTGACCAATCATGTGGTATGTAAATCATCATGCATGGAAGCAATAAGAGAATTGAGAATCAACATCATAGCCATAATGATCAATGTGCATATGCAATTAGGTACCCACGTGCTAGGCATCCCACTCCGGGTGACAACCAGATACGGAACCTCCCTAGCAACGTATCATGTAAGACGGTGTACTAGTAATCCCACCCCGAGTGTTAACCGGATAGGGAACCTCTCCCTAGTAACCATGTTAGTCATCTCACCTCGGGTGTCAGCCGGATAGGGAACCTCTCCCTAGCATGCCGTCAAATCCCTCCGTGGCTAGCGGAGGACAAAACAAGATGAATCATGCAACGGTCCACATGCGAAATCATCAAATCAGGTTACAGCCGAGAAAACATGCTCAAGGACAACACTATCGTGACCCGAGGGTCGGACATATAAATATATAAAACATGCATGTGGATAATCATTAAACCGTGTATGCCGATGGTCAAAACAGGAGAACGGGGTATCAAACCATGAGTAAAGCAGGTTAAGCTAAGTGTATATCCCCTCACCTGGTGTCGGAAGGGTCCTAATGCTCTATCGGACGCTCACCGGTGGTCGCAACCAAGTTGGGACCTAACACAAGTCAAAACAAGAGAAAACGTCTCACAATCAGGTCCCAAACTAACGAGGAAAACACATCGGACCGAACCGAGCCCTAGGCAATGCTTCTAACAAGTCATGGATGCACCCCAAAAAATTTGGGATCAAACGGCAATCGAAAACGGGGCAAAACGATCACCCGAAGGTGATCTGGGAGAAGCACGGGCCGTGTTCTCCACTGAACTTTTAGTACGCTCGGCTGAATAAAAGCACGGGCGTGTTCTTGGGAACACGGGTGTGTTCTATCCAGCTGAGGCATACCTTAAGCCTGCTATGTGAAACACGGCCATGTTCATGAAGAACATGGGCGTGTTTCACCCAGAATCGCCCGAAAATCACCCAAAACAACCCCAACTCAATCAAATCATCAATGCACACATCCAAGACTCATCCAAGTTGTTCTAATGCCTTAGAGACATCAAATGCAACATCAAAAACAACCTAATCGAGTCCCTAACATGCTCCACACATCCACACTTCCAAAAATACGAAAATCATCACATGAGCTCAATCCTAAACTGAACCATGAATTCACACCAATCCATATGAATCAAGGCACTATCATGGTCTCAATTGCATGCTCAACCATCCACAACACACAAACAATCATGGATTCAAGCTCAAACATGTCCATGGAACTAAAGGTCTCACCTTGGGGGTTTGGAGAACCAAATCCCTAACTCAATGGGGTGAATCTTAGAGCTCTTGAGCTCGTGAATCCTTTTCCGGCCTCCTCTTGCTCCTAGATCCAGCTCCAATGGAAGAAAATGGAAGAGAGAGAGATGAGGAAGGAAGAAGAAGAAGAAGAATGGTGGTGGTGGGATGGAGGCTCGGTCAACATGAAAAAGAAGGGGAAGAAGAAGAGTCAAAGGAAGGGTAGAGAAGGTTCTAGGAGTTTTTAACCCCTAGTGGGCCTCTTGGGCCACTCACTTGCCTAATCCAAGTGGGCCAAACAATACCAAGGCCTAATGGGCCAAAGCAAAAAGGAAAAGAGAGGTGGTGGTCCAATGGGTTAGGGATTTTCTAATCCCATGTGGCTAATGTGGCTCCAAGACATGTTCAAATTAAATTGGACCAAACAAATCAAGGGAAAAAGGGTCTCATGGGTTTAAACCCATAGTCAAACACAATCAAACTCAATCTTCCAACTATCGGTTCTCAAAAAAAAAAAATTGAACCGAATTTTTAAAATACGGGTCGTGACAGATATGGATATTGGTAAGACCGATATACAATCATCGGTGTTACCGATTTACACGACAACGGTAGGCAGAAGGAACGGCAGGCATAAGTGGCAGTGGCAACAAGAGCACGCTGAGCACCACCACATCGCGGCCAAATCAGATTTGCCCACAAACACTACCAAATCCCTCTGGGGGATAATCTTCTGTTCGTCCAGAATCTCCCCGAATCTTGTGATCTGCCGCTGCCATTGCCACTCGGCGACATCATGATTTTCGTAGTCGGTCCACGGCTACTCGAACGGATATCCTCTTTCCAATTGTCGAACAACTGAACTATCTTCATACCCTCCCTCTTCTTCCTCATCCATGTCCTCGTAGCATCGAAACGATAGTGGATGAATCTGGGTGTACTAACTAGAACTAGTCCCCTTCCCATCGTCGGAGACGACGTCGACGTACTATGATGCGGAGCTGAACCATTCGCCGGTCTATGAGACAAAAAGAGTAAGAGAGAGAAGTTGGAGATCGACAAAGAGAGAAGATGAGGAAGAGAGAGAATTTGAGACTTTTATATATTTGTCCTAAAGAAGGGTATTGTTGTCCAAAAAAATATTCAAAGGGTTAAAAAGGAATATTTTTAAAACCGTAGCTAAAAAAAAGATGTCACTCATCTTATTGACTAATTTTGATATATTAGTGACTAATTTTGATAATTTTCTTTAGATTTATTGTGCTTCTATCATTACTCGTTATGGTGTCACTTGTCAGATGTATGGACAGAGGACACTACATTTAAAAATTTTGGGTGCTCAATATTAAATTATGATAAATTTTGAAATAGAAAAATTAAATTACATTGGGATTTATTGAAGCTAATTGCTAATTCCACCCCACCCCTCTCCTCCCTACTGCATCCAAAAGGTGTTAGGCTAATTGTTCTCAGTCCAGGCAAAATTACGCATGAGAACTTGAGTTTTGTTTGGGCCAAACTATTGGCCTGGACCATAAGCCCATAATGTATTTAACAGCCTGCCAGCCCTGCAGTCCAAGGCCCATGAACAGCTAGCTGGCGGGGAAGTGGAAATTGGAAAGTTGACTGACGGCATAATGCTGAGCGATGTCCGCCGTGGATGGTGGATCGCCCTCGCCGCGAAAATTCCCGACGTTGCCTGCTTGCGGAAGGAAGGAAGGAAGGGAGGAAGAACCCTGGTAAAGGTAAATCGCCGGGCGCCGATTCATATCATTTTGTATCTCCGATTTCATCTACTTCTTATCAGATCTAACTTACTCTCTCCTTGATTTCGCTGCCTTAAAAGTTATTTCTTCTTCTTTGGATATCAACTCAATCTGTGATTCCTCAGATTTCGAGTCTGGGGTTCTTAAGTTTTTGTCAATACGCAAAAATATGTTCTGGATTTTGAGCCCCTTTTGAGTTTTTCACGAATGTGTGAGGAGAGGTCACGAGTTAGAATTTTTGTTGAGAAGGGTCGATGCATAATCCAGACTTGAAGCCCGGAATAAAGAATCTTGTGTTATGATACAGATTATATTTTAGTGAGGTGGGTGGGTTTTTCGACTCTCACGTCATGGGAACTGATCATCTTTCGGTTTGATGGGCTTCTTCCCGAATCCAAATAATGGACTTGATTCATCCACTTTTAAATCAGCTTTACTCTTTAAACTTGTATGATTTTGTATTCTCAGTGGATGAATTTGCTCCTTTTAATCGGGTTTTTCTTTTCTCTCTTCTCCATTTCTTGATTGAACTGCATTGGCGTTCATTATCTTATCATTTGTTGATTGTGTGCATCCAGTTTTAACAGCCTGAATCTGGCCAGAGGCTATAACCTAGTGAAATGAAGTGAAGTGAAGTTTGTGGTGCAATGGGACTAGCTGATGAAAACGGAGACCCAAAAAAGATAGTTTTTGTGACTGTTGGAACAACTCTATTTGATGCACTTGTTATAGGGGTGGACACTCCACAAATCAAGAAAGAGTTGTATGCGAAAGGGTACACCCATCTTCTTATTCAGATTGGCCGTGGATCATACATCCCTTCTAGGGTACTCTAAACTTTGGTTTTTGTTTCCTGTTCTCCATTTGTTGTTCTGTATAGTTGATTGTTCACAATGCTGATGAAACAACCTCTATAGAAGATTGTAGCTTTTCCCCCTACTTCAGTATTTTTCTTCAAACCAAACAGTGGAAAAACATTGAGGAAAAGTTTCACTCCGAAGCAAAATTAAACAGAGCCTATATGTCTAATACGAAAGAAAATGTTTTGACCGTGTAATCTCAGAATGGTTGAAGCACTTTATTCTACTTGTGTGGATCATTCGGTTCGTGGGAAGTTGGGGTGAAAGAAGGAAAAAAAGCTATGGTCTAGTGTTTTTCTTTTCCTTTTTGTTTGTTGTGCCAGGAAGTTAAGTTACTCATCCTAACGGGAAGAGGAAAGCTAAGCGAGAACGTAACTCACAGTCATTGTAGTGGTGGAAGTAGAATAAATAGTTGTTTTCCTTGTTTTAGTTTTCCTTTGGGAATAATTATGTGGGATTTGTTTCTTTCTTCTTCTAAATCACTCTTCTCTATTGTGATGCAGTCCAACGGTGAGGATGGGTCTCTGGCAGTAGACTACTTCACTTTCTCGTCAAGCATTGCTGATAGCTTGAGATCGGCATCTCTTGTGATAAGTCACGCAGGTGTATGTTAGACCTTCTTTTGCTATTGTATAGCATATAATAATTTGTGAAGGCAATTAAATCCAAAGTGGCACTCCTCTTCCATTGCGGACATCCATTTTTAAATAGTAGTGCGAACTTTTTTGGGCCATTGGATCTCCCAATCAAAAGCCAGGAATCAATCTCAGATGAATAGTGCACTGTCTCACTATTCACCCACTACCAACAGTACTTTACTATTCATCCACTACCAATCAATCTCAACCTTTGATCTCTCAAATCCAATGACGTAAAAAAGTTCACTCTAATTTCACTATTAAGGACATCCTTAATGAAAGATTTGTCTCCAAAGTGGTTCATGATGTATAGTCATAATAGAGAAAACTTACAAATACTACCGTGGTTAAATATTTTACAAAAGTATGTTCTTTTGGATCACGATGCAGGGTCAGGGAGCATATTTGAGACATTGCGTCTGGGGAAGCCGTTGATTGTTGTAGTGAATGAAGATTTGATGGACAATCATCAGGCAGAGCTAGCAGAGGAACTGGCAGACAGGAAGCACTTGTTATGTGCACGGCCGCAAACACTCCACAGTACCCTCGTGGATATGAATCTGGAGAGCCTCATTCCATATCCGCCCGGTGATGCTAAACCCGTTGCAAAGCTCATAAACAGGTTCTTAGGTTTCCCAGAAGAACGATAGAAATAATTAATAGGGCTAACTTTTCCAGTTGTTTTAACCACATTCACCACCATCTTATTGGTACCTGTGTTATTATGGTTACCACTGATTTAACAAAAAATTGCACAGCATTACATTTGTTGCAATTAGCTGCGAATACAGCTACGGATTCCTCTGAAGGTCAACAGTAACTTCTCATCATACGGTGACTCTTGTTTTGAAGTTGTTGCATCTTTTGCAATACATGGTTTCTCTATCCACCAAAAGCTGGAGGTATTTGTGTGTGTGTGTGTTGCAGCAGAAAGTTTTCAAATTTGAATCTTTTCCTCATTATTTAAAATGGTCTTTTTACAAACGGATCAGGATAGAAATATTAATATATGCTCTATTATTTATTACAAATCTTTGAATGTTGTACAATACAAATAATATGTTCCATTGTTGCAAATTGCAATCGTGACATGGCTTGGTGCTGTGTTAGGTTAGAGCCTTAAGAGGGAGAAGAAGTTTGGTTGTTCAGAATGAAAATTTCTCCTCTTATCTACTGGGAGAAAGTCAACATCAAAGAACTTCACCTCCATTATTCTATCACATGTGAATCACCATCTCTGGCCCATCACACACAGCAGTAACCATCACCAGCACCATATGAGCTATTTTATCCCAAGTTTGTGATTTGATGTACTGTGGTTTTGGGCTTAACTCGACAAATAAACAAAAAAAAAAAAGTTCATTTTTTTCCCATACAAAAACTTCCCGTCGAGCAGATTACAGAACAGACCCTCACTTGATATAATATTTTCCCATGACGGCAAATCAAAGGCAAGCAACCCCCCATCCTCTCTCTCTCTCCCCACTTTCATAATGAAAAGTGGGGTGGGGCTTAGGCGTTAAATTTTCTTTTAAAATTATGAATAAAAATTGATGAAGATTAATAAGTGAAATAAATAATGAAGATAAATAATATAGATAATGTTACAAATTATTGTTAAAATTTTTTTTTTATCGTAAGTGTATAATGATCCCTTCATCTTTCCAGGCAATGGTGTTTGGCGAGCCACAGGCCCACAACTGCAGTGAAATTCAGAAATGAGATAGAGAGGGAAAATAAAATCCTTTTTGGTCCTTTTGGGGAACGAGACAACTCCTACATATAATACATCACAAGGGACACGTAACCATTCCAGGAACACGAACACCACTGCTCACGGGAAACACAGGATGAGAGTTGGTCAGAGAGAGAAACCAAATCATGTTCACTGATAAGCAAAGGTGACCTCCAGGAAAGGGAGATGTACAACTCCACAACCCCCCATAAGAATCCACATTCTCATCTCTTCGTCCTTCCTCAGTGATTGACACATAGCTTCCTTGTGCCGTGCTCCTCCTGCAAAGTAACAGAAAATTCAATCTCACCGCATGGCTACAGCAGAATCATATGACAATGTCACTGCAGATGGCCATAGGCACAGGGACCATGTGTTTCATTCTCCATCACAAAAGCACCACCGCGGGTTTCTCACATCCACTTCCGCTCTTCTCATCGTCATACCCATCATCTTGGTCATTCTGCTCGTCATCATATCCGTCCTCATTGTCAAGCTCCGACGATTGAAATCCAACAAAGGAAATGGGATTAGCAGGAGCAACAGCAACATTAATGAATGCAAGTTCATTGCACATACGACAATCAACTTGAATGACAGTCCATTATTCCATTTAAAAGACTATCTTAATTAGTATTGAATTACTTAAAACAGTAACCTATAGGTCAACGCTATTCATACCATAAAATTCGGACCAATGAAATAGCACTTCTCTAATGATGAATATTTAATCTTGGAGTAGATATAAAGAGCAAGTGTCTCAATGGAGGAAGTTCGTGCCGGATGCCACAGAGCAAGCTAAGAGGAGTGCAAGTGTTCACCTATAAGGAGCTCGAGCTTGCCACCGATGGCTTCAGTGAAGCAAATGTCATGGGCAATGGTGGCTTTGGAGTGGTGTACAGAGGGGTTCTTACTGATGGTACAACGGCTGCAATTAAGATGATGCGCAGGGAAGGAAAGCAAGGGGAGCGGGCCTTCAGGATAGAGGTGCGTATTTATTGATCCCAATTATGTTACGTCGCCATTGCTAACGCTCCAATGCAGAAACTTTAAGAGAGAAACATATCTATTTCAAATATATATCTTGAAAGAAAAAAGTAGCATATAACTAAAGCAAGGCAGAAAGCACTGAAGTGAACACCAAGCCTAAAGTGTCTAAAAAAAGTGTCCTCAGATTTCAAGTAATCAATATATTTTGGGGTGTCAAACCAAACCATACCATACCCAAGGAGCATCAGATGATGTCAATGTCCACCGAGCAAGATCCCTTCCAAAAGTGATTCGTGCTCCAAATACGTATGCCCAGAAATCCAGTAGCAGAAGTCCAGTAGTGCCATTGGCCTAGCAAATGATAAATTCATTACAGCTCTCTTCCTCGTTGTCAAAGAAAAAGAAAAACATCTACAAGGATAAAGTGCTCTAAATATTTTATTTATCAAGTTCTCTCACCTCAAATTAAATAAAGTACATTCACATTCCCCAAGCTGTAAAGAAAATACTTTTATAGTGTTGACTTTAAACACAGTAAACAATATGTTATCACCACAGAGCCGCAGACGCAGCCCCAGCCACAGGACAGACAAATAGAAACAGAGGCAAAAAAAAAAAAAAAAAAAAAAAGCATGCTGTTGTCAGGTTTATCTTTTAATCTATGTGCCATATACTTTGTGGATATTCATAAAACCTTGTGAATGGGCATAAGAGGATCCAATAGTGGAAGCTATGACTTTTTATCTTGCGCAGGTGGACCTACTGTGCCGTCTACATTCTCCTTACCTGGTAGGGCTGCTTGGCTATTGTGCAGACCAGCAACACAGGCTCCTAATATTTGAGTTCATGCAGAATGGCAGCCTCCAGCAGCATCTCCATTCCCAGCACACCTATCCCAGGCCGTTGGATTGGGGAGCCCGTCTAAGGATAGCCCTAGATTGCGCCCGGGCCCTCGAATACCTGCATGAGCACACATCCCCAGCAATAATCCACCGTGACTTCAAATGCAGTAACATTTTGTTAGATGAGAACTTCAGAGCCAAGGTGTCCGATTTTGGCTTGGCCAAGATGGGCTCAGACAAGATCAATGGTCAGATTTCTACTCGCGTCTTGGGGACCACTGGGTATCTGGCCCCAGAGTGGGTGCTCTCTTGTCCCTCACGCATCTCTCACATATGACATGATCTCACCAGCTAGCAGTAGTTACTAATGCAGATGGGGTAGCTAAGGCAGATGGTGTGGCTGAGGCAGATGGGGTGGCTAAGGTCCCCCTCCCATTAAGGCCCAGCATCACTCTCATATAAGCATAGCTAGGAAATTGAGAAATCAACCTCTTGTTGATGGACAGATAATGATGCATTACTATCTTCAGTTTCTTAATTTTCCTAGATGTTAAAGCATTTTGCAGAAGCCCCAGACATCCAACAATATACACGACCAACCATGAACTTATTGCCTTCAGTTTATCATGTGTTTCGATTCTTGTTTATTGGTAATCAAACATCCTAAGGCATGTTGATCATGCAGGTATGTTTCAACCGGTAAGCTCACGACAAAATCAGATGTCTACAGCTACGGAGTGGTTCTTCTACAGCTCATAACTGGTCGGGTACCAGTTGATACAAGGAGGCCTCCAGGAGAACATGTACTTGTTTCCTGGGTCAGTATTATCTTACTATTTCTTTTGCTTAGTTGATCATTGCAATTAACGATATATGCATGGCATGAAGCATCTCCAAGAAGTTGCACCAGCAAAACCAAGTCACAAAACTTTCTTGAGAGTGCATATCTAGAGAAAATTTTCAGATATTCCGGCTAGAGGACAAAATAAAAACATGAAAAAAAAAAAAGATCGAATCCACTAGATTAAAACAAAAAAAGATACTATCAATGGCAAGCCAACAGAAATTTAACATCTTTAATGATGTATGCAAGTTGCCCTGGCTTTCATAAGGCAAGTTGATCGATGTAGTTTCCCGTAGAATATATAGTTAAAAAGCCTACAACTCATGTTGTTCTCTGCTTCACAGGCTCTTCCAAGATTAACTAACAGAGAAATGGTCGTACAGATGATCGACCCAACTCTAAAAGGCCACTATGCAAAGAAAGATCTAATTCAGGTCAGTGATTGTTCTGTTAACTTATTATTGCTAGAGCACTATAATCCTTCTAATGTTATCCATTTGATAATCACATTCCATATCTACAGGTAGCAGCTATTGCAGCTGTGTGTGTGCAAGCAGAAGCAGATTACCGTCCCCTAATGACAGATGTTGTGCAGTCTTTAATCCCTCTGGTTAAGAACCTCAACTCTGTCTCCTCATCTTCCGCCAGATTCCCGAGTCAAATGTCCATTCCAAACTGCTAGAAGCCTCCTGTAAAAGAGAAAATCGACGTTCGAATTAATCCATAAAATAGTTTACAATATACCAGGAATATAATTGAGTCATACAACATCTGGACGCCTGCCCATCCCATGAAATACCGGCCAGGAAGAAATGATGGATTTTACATACTTAATATCACAGTTTGGGCAACCAGGTTCATTGTAATTCAAACCAAGAAGTCAACCAACTTGCCTAGCTTTATGGTTTTTCATTATGCATGTATAATGTATAGGTAGTTCACTTGCATTACCATGCTGGAATACTAGCAAAAACCATAGCTAATGTTGGTGGAGCAGAACATGGATAGCTATAAAGCGGCAACAAGTGAAGCAGCATTGGAGTATGAAATCCATTCACTTAATCTTGCAGCAAGAAAAGTACAAAGCTCGTCTTTCCATAGCATTTTCTGAGCAAGGGGAGTTTTTAGCTTAACATTGTTACTTCTTGACATTCATATTCATGTAAGCATGTCAAGATGCACAGCCCATGTTTCTGAAATGGAGATTAAGCAAAGGCTTGGTCGTGGTCAGGAATTTTTTTAGAAAAAGAGCTTCGTTTCAAGCTATTTGTGTAGCTAGCGTACACCTGGACTCGAAGATTTGTGCTGGCCTCCATTATAGTAGGGGTTAAAAGAACGAGGACATAATTAGTAGAAGGTGATTAATACATATGAGCCAGGCTATTCTTACCCACTCATTACACTGTCAGCGTCCTCCCGCATTGCATCTGACCAAAGAATGATCTAATCCATGAGCAAGATTCGTACCACACATAGAAACAGTGTGATGAAGCAAAAAGAAAAGGAAGGAACTGGCCCATTTCATTTGTCCTTTGGTTAGCAAGAAAGAATATCTCAGAACATTTGTACCATACAAAGCAAAAGTAGAACATGTTCTATAGGCACAGCAAGGTGA
>JAOWBR010176989.1:0-10974 GCA_028571145.1 Dionaea muscipula
TGTCACATGTATCATCTACACACGATGCACACTTTACGTTAAAGGGCTCCAAGGTTTTATCCCTAGGAAGACCTCTCCAACGCTCAAGTCAGACTTTACTCCAAATGATGAAAAGTAGCTCGTTTGAGCCCGTAAAGTATGCCCGAGGAATAGAACAAATGTTGTGTTTGGTTGACTGTAATGGCTATTTTATTGTCTTCCTATTGCCAATGAAATAATTATTGTCTTGTTTGCTTCATTTTTAAGATAACAATAGATATGTTAAAGGCAATAATATTGTCTCTAGGTGATAAAAAAATTTCACAATTTACGTTGGTATTATCTATTCTATTTCGTGACTCTCTCTCGGTAAATTATATACCAACACCCGATTAGTTCTCTTGGATTGCAAATGAAAATCTTGATTATGGTGGCTAAAATGATGTATGAGCTTGCTATGGATTATGTGTTAGATATTACAACTTATTATGCGTCTATTCTCATTTTTTTGGATTTCGTTGTAATGTATTATAAGTACCAAATATGAAAATATATAGAATACAATTTGAAATATTCATTTCAACCAAACAAGGTCATAACTATTGCTAGAGGCATAACAATTTTGCCGTCTCTCTATTCTATTCCTATTCTATTCTCATAAAATTACAATTTCACTCCTCTATATTTTATTCTCATAACCAACACAACGTAAGTGTTTTGTTTATAGATAATCATGGAGGACGGGGAGGTAATTGTGAAATTACTATTTCGCTCACCTTGCTTTTGTGAATGGATTTCTAGCTCAACGTGGATTTTTTCTAATATGTCATACGAAGAACAAGGTGTCTATCTTTCCGAGCCGAACACGTCGTCGCCGAATTCCAAAGTGAGGGAAAACGAAGACGTTGGCTGAACCTAGGCAAGTGTGCAGACGAGCGAGAATGGAAGTGACCGGCCAAAATGGTCGATCACTGTTCACCGTTTGGCATGTCATTGTTCGTCATTTGACCGGACACTATTCGTCGTTTGATCGGGCCCTGTTCACTATTTGATCGGGCATATATTGTTCACCGTCTGATCACGCACTGTTCAGTTGGCAGGTGCAGGGCATTTCGTTGTCGGCTTTGTGCTTGACCGTGCATCTTACTTCCTCCACCCATGCTCCCTTCTCTATTTATTCGTGTTCGTCCACTCATTTATTCACATATCCACGTGTTTTGCGTATTCGTCATGTACGTGGACAATCCATGCCGTGTTTTTCATGTATAACAAATGACATTTTCAGTTATTAAAGTAGCCAAAAAGAACTTTAAAAAAAACTAAAAAAAACGCCATTATTATTAATATATATATCTAGAGTTAACTAATTAATGTAATGACCCATTAACTAATCGGGTATAGATTTGTTATTCGGTTTGGATTCATTGAAGGGCAGTACTTGGCACTCGCAGTGCAGTCCGAGATGTTTTGATCACGTGATTGAGAGTCCATTGGGCGTTGATCAGATTCGATGCAGCACATGATAAATTTAAATAATTTTCTTTGTCTAAGAAAATGTATTAAAAATATGTACAATATTCCCAGCATGCATGGCGTGGGCAAGTGAGAGCCAGGAATCATCAAAGGAAGAGAGAAGAAGTACATGTCGCTGTCAGGCTGACTGGGAAAGGACAAACAAAGCGTGTCGGGTCCCTATTGGTAGAACTATCTATCTATAATAATTACATTTTAAAAAATATGTGCGTGTGTGCGCGTGGAGGTTGGAGACTCGGAGACCTGGAGTGTAAAAACGTGTAATGGCAAAGAGCGAAAAAGGCATATGGACCTGAAATGGAGCGACCACCCTCCGATCTGTCGCAATGCAATTTATTTGTTCCTCTGCTTTTTTTTTTGCACCGATAAAAGAAAAAATTAGACAGCCGGCTCGCCGGCTCGAGCGTAATGGTGGAAATGTTGTGTCATTCGGTTGCTACACAGCTAGAAGGAGGGGACCGAATGGGAGCAGGAGGAGAGGCACAACGAGGGAGGAAAGTGGTCAGTCCAACACGGGAGACGTGTGTCGAAGGAGTGAGAGAGGGAGGTGAGACCCGGGGGGCTCATTCCCGCTATCCTTCTGTATCCGATTCTAGCTGGCTAGAATTATTGAGTGCCCTCTCCGACCCTATGTAAACAGATTTCGACATTTTGGCAATATGGGATGTGGGCTGGGCCTGCTGCGTGCTAGTGCTAGTGATGGTGCATTGGTGCTGGCAATCTACAAATAACGGGCTCAGGCTATATGCATGGGCTTCGGACATATTCTTCTCCAGCCCACCATCTATCTATCTATCTATCTATTAGTGATTACTCGTGCCAACGGTACGGTGAACATTATAATTTTGTTTATTGTTACAAAAATTATCCGTACCCGTGTCGTGCTCGTATCATGCTGTGTATTTTATATATTTTTAATAAAAAAAAAATAAAAATTGTATCAACATTAGACTCGTTTTGATCCTCATAAAAAATTATAAATTTTGACTATAATATTTTTATATTTGTTAGCTTATACAGTGAGATATAGAAGAAAAATAAATTATTGATTGTGTATAATATTATGTGATGTGATGTGAGAGGGGAGAGAAGAGGATAACCAATAAAAATCTTTCTTTTAATCATGTAAGACAACTTAGAAAAGGATAAATTTAAATTATGTCATGTTTTGTTATATAGATATATATATATATACTTGGCACGGGCCCAACTTCTTTTTTATGCACCACCACTTTGATTTTGGCCTCACACTGGAGTACATGTCCGAGACCTCCACGAGCAAAATATTATTTTCTCTATTTAATTTTTTCATAATTTTATTATCTATATATGTTGTCAATTTTGTGCGTGTACGTGGATAAGAAATTTTGTGATAACTCTATAATTTATATATGCATGATTTTGTAACATGTATATGTAGTTACTTTGATTGCATTTTATTCAAGCGTTTAGATTTTATGTTTGTTATGCAATGTTGGTACATATTTGTGCTCGAGAGTTAGGTCTTGTTTATTTTATGGATAAGGAAACCGAATTGGATTAATTATCCGGCCGGCCTTCATATCCCATGTTTGATGAATAAAAAAAATGGTTAGACAATTAACTGAATCCCATGGAGGGTGTTACGTGCTTATTTCAAACCGGTGGGATAAGAAGGCTGCCAATCAACGTAAAAGAATTTTATCCGACGATTTTATCCATAAAACAAATAAGTTTGTAAAATTAATCAAAATATTGCATAACTTATTCAACCCACTTTTCTATCATTTATATCTCTCTTCTTATCCACATTACTAATGATCCTCTATTTTCATATCCTAAAACTAACGGGGTCTTACTGTATACTCTCTAGTATATACAAATGGATACTAATTCGAGTTAATTTGATATGGTTCTAATCGATCAAGTTGTCCATTTTTCTCTCTATCGATTAAGTTATATATGTTATCATCATAAATAGTTTGGATGAATATAAATTGATAACACGGAAAAAATATCCTATTTCTATATAGTACTATTTTTCGGCTACGACAGACCCATCATATACCAAAAGGTCCAGAAGATCTAGGAGAGGCAGTGAATCCAGAGTCCCTACAGGGAAGAAGAGGCCGCAGGTGGGTCCCACACGTGGCCCCGTAGGTCGCAGCCAGCAGACCGCGAGTGACCAGGGTGGGTCCCACGAGCTAGAGGTGGGTTCCACATGATCAGGGTCCGCAACTCGCAGGGTGGTTCCCGCTGCCTGACACGTGGCTCCATCGGATGAGAGACACGTGGCTCCACTAGATACGCGACACACCTCTCCACTGATCAGGTGACACGTAGCTCCGCTAGCTTCTCGACACCTCGCAACGCGAAGAAGGGTAATATGGGTATTCGATGGACAATGTTTTCCTATAAATGCCCCTACCCTCCAAGGTATGATTCATTCAATACTTTCCAGGTCTCACAACTTTCCTGCTTTCTATTTGAGGTCTCTAATATTTTCCAACTCGCACTGACTTAAGCATCGGAGAGGGACCCCGAGCAACACCCTCGGACCCTGTCTGACGAGCTGCGTTCTTGCAGGTTCCCAAATCCCGAGCTTGGCGACCTGCGACCTAAGGCGAACAGGTTTCATCAACCTGTTTAGGTTTTACAGGTTTCACCAACCTGTTGAGGTTTCACCTACCTGTTTAGATTTCACCTATCTGTTGAGGTTTCACCTGCCTGTTTAGATTTTACCTACCTGTTTAGGTTTCACCTACCTGTTTACTTGACAACTTCTGACTGATCTGACCGACTTGATAGTTTGTGACGTAAGCTTGACACACAAGGCGACAACGACGAGATTTTCCAACCGTTATCATATCTAATTAAATATAACCCACACAACGATAACCCATTGTTTTCTGGATTCTCTACTAGATCTTATTTGTCACAAAACCATGGTGAATTTCTCCTTGCCTAGCAGTTTTGGATATCAAACATGAGCTTGATAATTGATTCCCGTTAACACTTTAGAGGAAAGATAAGAATAATAACAGCAGAGACTGTTCTTGAAATCTTTCTTAATATTATTGATACTTTGAAAGCAAAACGGCAATCTAAGCGGTTTGGTTTAACTAGACACTTCCCCGTCTCTGTACAAACCAAAACTTCGGCAACAACTCACTCTATTTTTGTTCCCCAAAAAAAAAAACATGACCACAACTCTCTTCTCTTTTTTTCACTCATCCGAGGGCAAAACTGTAAACTGACAAACCCGAAAAAAAACCAGAAAAAAAAAAAAGAAACGATCTCTGCCGTCCATATCTCCTCATCGGTTGGTTCACTTCAACCCTAATCCAAACCCAGCTCCACCTTACACGCCCCACCACCAGTACTGCTCTTCACCTCCGCCACTCGACCCCTCCTCCCCGTCGGCCGAAACCCCAGCGTCAGCTCAAGCTCCACCTCGCCGTCCTCCTCCCACACTTCTACCTCCGTTTTCTCATCATCGGCACACTTTTCCGGACTACCAGGCACAGCACCTGCCGCCGCCTCAACATCCTCAGAAGAAACCAAGCTTTCCTCGATCGTCTCATGACTCATCGACGATTCGTGACTGGTGGACCCGCAACGTTTTCCCCGATTCGCCTCCGCCGTCATCAGCGCCGGAGCGAGGCCAGCCTTGACAGCTTTGGGTTTCAGGACACGGGTGGTCCCTGCCCGCTTGAACCGCCCAGGTCGGGCCTTGACACGGTGGAGGACCTCGGTCGAGGTATCGTCCTCGGTCACGTGCCTGATGTCGTATCCCTTTAACAGGGGGGTACTGGCTGTGGCGGCATCGTCGCAGGCGATGGTGGTGATCGGAGATCCTCCGAGCACCGCGTCGACGGCGTTTTGGCATAGCTGCCAGCTCCCTGACCACAGCAGCCCGACGGATCCGTATATCGGGTTCACTATCCGCCCGCATGCCTCGTACAACAGTGACTTGAATATCGCTGCAAAAAAAAAAAAAAATTAAAGAACAGACTTGAGGGGAGAGGGAAAGGGGGATGGCCGGGGATGGAGATGCGGATTAAAATTATTACCGGGACGGAGGTGGTCGGGACCGGAGTTGAGGAGGTTGATGAGGCCGGCGCGGCCGTAGAACTTGGCGAGGAAGAGGGTGGCGTGAGCCTGGGAGTCGGCGGATTTGATCCATTGGAGGCATGGGCGGATGCTGCAGGTGTCGCTGCAGCCCTTTCGGAGAACCCGGCAGCCATTGCAGCTCATCCGCATCTTTTCTATTTGATGAATTAGGTGCAGTAATGTAAGATGGTTTTCACCGAAATCAAAGAAGGAAGATGAAGAGAGAGATGGGTTTGGTGGGCGGCCGAAGAGGGTGAGGAGGTGGTGGGATATATAAATGGTGAAGAAATTTTGCAGGTGGCAGGTGCTGTGGCGGCTGCTGCTGCTGCTTGTTTGGGTGATGCAGCTGCTGGGTTTGGTGCAAAGAGGGCCGCAAGTTGTTTCCTGGAAAGTGGTAAAGAGGCTGTTGTTTTTTCTTCACGAAACTGCTTTTCTCCACATTTTGTGTAGTGGGAGCTGCATCTCCCCCCGCTCTTTTGCTTTTTCTTTTTCAGTATTGAAAGTTTTTTAAAAAAAATAATATTTTTATTGATACTTTTAGTAATTTTTTATAGATCATTTATTTTATTTAACAAAAATTCCCCACAAAATCCAAAGATGTACATGTACTGTGTATGTTCTTCCCATTAACGTACTGTATCAAAAAAATATTAGCTGTTTTAACTATCGTTTTGTATATAAAAAATATTTTGTGTGCTTTTTTTTTTTATTGAAAAAAAGGTTAAATAATAAAAAAATGGACGATTGAAAAATAAAAAATAAAAAATTGACAAAGCGAAAGAGAGAAGCACAAAATGTTGGCAAAGCATACGGCGACGGGTTGGAGCGTATGGGGGAATTTGAGTTGATGAGGAGTTTGGGTGTGGTGTGGGCTCGCTCACGTTTTTCTCCATGTCCCTTCACATGGGCGTTCCATGTTTGGTTGCTTACACGGATCCCAATGAGAGCATACTCTTTTCGTTAAAGGAAAAAAGAAAATCTATATAATATAGAAGCACTTTTTTAAGTTATAGACAAACATTATAAATAAATAATAAATAATATAAGTTGTGACTAACACAATTTTAGACCAATAATATATCGACATGTGTATTGATGAAGAGAGTGGGGAAATAAGAATTAAATAAGAGAGAGAAAAATATCTGGGAAAAAAAGAGAATTAATGAAGAAAAAGAGAAGGGAAGATGAAGAATTATTTTTTATTATTTTATTATTTATTATTTTTAAAATGTTATATGATTGATATTTTTTAATTTTTATTTTTTTTTTCCTTACGATGTACGGATTACCCCTAATAAATAAATAAATAAATAAATAAATAGAACCTCCTACTGATAAACGAAACGACGATAACTACTTGACTATTTTTTAAAAATTTTTTTATAACTCATATGTCGGCACAAGTTAACTTGCACCTCGACTCATTTTAAAAGCTTGCGGGCAATAGGTAGATAGTTAAAAGTTAAAACACTGTCTCGAACTTTCATAATCTAACAAAATGTTTGTTCCTTAACCATTCGAATGTAGGATTTAAAGAAAACTCCCCGTCAAGATGTTGATGACACTACTTGACTTAATAAAAATATTGGGGATATGCCATTTTAGAAAGTTATTAGGGGTTATCTGTGCTTTCGACACAACAAATACTTCATTCACTCTATTTAAAAATATAGCTTATCAACTATTTAAAAAAAATAATAAAAAATTATATTATAATATTATTTAAAAAAAAAAAATCAATTTTCCCTCCCTCTCCTTTGAAAAAATTGATTTTTTTTTTCTCTCACTATCTCTCCTTTTCTATGGCCCATAATCTCATCTCTCCTATTCTCCAACACTCGTTTATCCGAATGGAATAAATCTTTATGTTAATAGGATAAATTTAAGTACCAAACTTCTCTATATAATAGACTAGATCACTAGGGGTTGTCTGTGTCTTCGACATGATAAATATTTCATTCTTTTTGATTAAATAATATTATTTTTTTGAAAGAAAATTTCACTTTTTTCTCTCCTACATTCTCCTTTCAAAAAATTCATTTTTCTCTTTCCTACAATCTCTCATTTTCTCCCTCTCATCCCTCTCATTATCATCTACTAATTTATTCAAAAAGAAGAAATATTTATCCTAATAGGACAAATTTAAACACAACTTTTCCTTACATAACAGAGATAGTAGGACAAATTCAAACACAAATCTTTCTTATATAATAGAGATTCAAGATTATAGAAATATAATTCTAGTATTTAATAAAATAATTATAAAATGCATTCAACGATTGAAGTGCACAGATATATATTTCTAATACAACTAGTGGTTCCACTAATGCGTAAAGATTCTTAATGACTAAGGTAATCTCTGATCACACGCTTTAGTCATGATTTTAACATCTACTAATAATATATTACTGTAATCATTTTTCGTCATTTAATTATCAATTAAAAGTAAAATTTTAATATCTCTATTACTGCTGCGAATCAAAATTGGTCTATTCGAATTGCAAATAATATTTTCACTCCAGCAAACTTCCTTTCCCACTTCATCTGTCATGTTCGACTTCATAATATCATGGACCGATTAAATTAAGTTTTTATACTTAATTAAACATTTTCAATAGGAAAGAAGGAAAGAGGGAAATAAAAACAATTACCGAAAAAAAAGAAATAGAAAGAGTAACGGTAAGCGCGACGCGTAGCACGAAAATCTTAATAAACTCCAATTTGAAAGGATGGTGGGAGGTGTGCAAGACACGTGCCTGCACCTCATGATCTGAGCCTGCAGTCCGTTATATTTTTTCATCAAACCCCTCATGCAAGTCCGTCCAAAACAAAAGGGAGATCGAGGCGCGTGGTTGTCACGTGAAGATGTCAGGGTGCGGTCGAATTGCCACATAAATGTGGGGCCCGGATACCCATTCTCCCTCCACAGCCTTTAGAGCATCAGCATCGGTATCAAAAAAAATTTCTTCCATTATTCACCTTCTAGTTTTTGATCAACACATAAATAATCATTAACAATATTCTCATTATCCGCACAAAAAATCTTTAAATTTTCTCTCACCTCAACCACAAACTCAACACTGAGTTTTCTTTTGAGTTTTTCTTTTTAATTATTACACAATACTCTTATTATTAATATATTATTTTTTTATCCATATCCAAATAATCATCACACAATACACTAACTATTTATAAACTCAAAAACCCTTTGGTACCAATACGGATGCTCTCACAATTACCAGAAAGTTTTTATACCACGTGGCACCCTGCAATCAACCAAAAATTAATATTTAGCAGAGAATAGAGAAATGATATGGAGGGAGAAAGATCAGCCCTACAGCAGTGAGTCCAATTTGTTAAATATCGATTTCTAATTGACTCTAAGGCACCACATGACATGTCACGTGATACTCTAATCATATCTAAAAGTTTTTCCTAAAGTTACTGTTACATCGGGATTTACTCCCACGACACGTAGACAAAAAGTCTGAGATTGGACCACTCGGACAGATCTGACTCTTAGTCAACCCTCGGTCAAACCCAGGTCAAACCCGGTCGACCCCGATCAAACCTGACCAAACCCGTCTTAGATGATCTCGGACCTCGTCAGGAGCGCATGGTCGCTGACCGTTCGTCGATTGGAGCTCTGAATTGCTCATACGGGCTTCCCAATTTAGAGGCCCTTGTCTATAAATAGGCCTTCACCCCTTATTTCTCCCATGAACTCTTTTTCCCTAGTAGTGCATGCTCCCTAGCCGAGTAGTGCTCCCTAGCCGAGTAATACTCCCTAGTAGTGCATTCTCCCTAGTAGTGCGCTCTCCCTAGTAGTGCGGCATTGCCCCGCTCGGCCATCATCACCCAGCTCGGCCACCCGACTCGGCCATCATCACCCGGATCGACCATCATTACCCATCGCCCCCCGACCACTCGACCCCTTCTCTCTCATTCCTCGCTTCATCAGGTTCTCCTCCACGCAAAAGCTTCCGGTCAATATGGGTACTTGTTGACTTAAACATCGGAGCGGTCTCGCCGGGGTCACACCTCGGGGTATCCTCTGACGTCGTTTGCTCCTCCATCTCAGGTCATCGATGACGGGACGACTTCTCACCGACGACGGGACGACTTTCTCCGACGAACGCATTAAAATCACCTCTCATCCTCAACATTCACTTTTTCCTCAAGTCAACCGAATTCTCCCTTGACCGAAGCCGCTCTTGCTCGATTGACATCGAAACTTTGATATCTACCTCTGGGGAGTGCTAGGTCCAAAGTGGGCCCGCGATTTTTCAGGCGTAACATTTGACACCATCCATGGAACATGTGACAAAAAGTCACAGCCAAGGTGATTCCAGCGACTCCTACTAAGACTGACCCCCCTCGTTCACGCGGTGATGGTTCCCCTTCTTCTCCTCCTCCCGCCAACCCAATTGATGGGGGTGGAGGCTCATCTCAATAGGATAACTCTGTCACTCGGAAAGAGTTCACTCAGACATTGAAGTTCATGATGGAGAACTTCATGTCGGAGATTCAGAGGAGATTGCCTCCTCCACCACCAGAGCCTGCAGTTGCTGACAAGCAAGCTCCCGCCATCCAGACAAACTCTCAAACCGAAGACCGACGACCTGTCCATGTCCGGCATGGGCAATCTAGCTCACTCCCTCACCGAGTGGACCGGTAAACTACTCTCGCGGTTGATGCGGGAGATAGAAGAGAGACTCGGTCGCACACCGTCGCGGAGCACTTGACTCACCGACAGGCAGTGGGGACGAACAGATCCTGATCTGGACCTTTCACTCTAGAGGTCCATGTCGCGCTCTTTCCGACAGGTCTCAGACTGCCTCACTTAGAGCAGTATGATGGCTCCACTGATCCAGAGGATCACGTGAACAGTTTCGAGATCAAGATGCAGCTGTTCAACGTGGATGACGCCATCATGTGCCACACCTTCCCAGCTACGTTCAATGGAGCTATTCGACAGTGGTATGCATCTTTGGCTCCACGATCGATCTCACGATTCTCCCAAATGAGGAATGTAATACCCCGTCCCGGACATGTCGGCTTTAAGAAATAGTAAAGGATTTGATGGGATTAATTTTTGAAGGTTGAGAAATATCTTTAGAGATTTATAGGGCATTTTTTGAGATTTGTACTCTAGAGGGGTAAAATGGTCATTTTGACCGGAGTTTCGGATTTTGTCAAATTTGGTACCGTTGCGATCGTCATGAGAAATGGTGAATTTTGAGTACCATGTTGAGGTGCTTAGGATGAATTTTAGGCATGATTTTTAAAGTGGGTACAACTTTGGTTAAAGTTAAAGTTAACCATGGTTAGGATTTAACCATGGTTAGTTAACCATGGTTAGTTAGTGGA
>JAOWBR010177000.1:0-10973 GCA_028571145.1 Dionaea muscipula
CAATAGCTGGTGGAACAAAAGGAACAACCGTAGCAGGCACGTCTTCCACCTCTTCTTCAGATCTGGCTGGCAATGAAGGAGTTGAAACCAATGGAACTGGAGAAGAAACTGACTGCGGAGGAGTAGAGGAAACCTCCACCTGAATGATATGACATAATCATTAGACCACATTTGCCAAAACTATCCGACAAAACTTGCCGAACGTTCGATAAAAATTGTCGAATGGTTTCATCATATTGGCTGAACCATTTAAAAAAAAAATTTAAAGTGGTGACGTGAGTAAAGAAGGTGATGTATATAGAAAGCTGATTACTTTGTGTACATCCCATGGGGTATGCGTGGATTTTTTTATAATTTTTGGATGATATGATAGTATACTACCGCTTTTGTTTCCGTTCTTGATTTTTTTTTTTGATGATATAATAGTATACTATGATTTTTATTTTGATGAAATAATAATATACTAATTTTCATAAAAAAAAACAATATAAAAAACCATAAAATCCGCGCCCATGAGAACTTTTTCCTTTGTTTCCTCTCTCATTCGTATCAACGATTGGGGTTTTCCCTTTTCATCCCACTCTTCGTCTCTCTCCGTCTCCACCTCGTTGCGACAGCTCTCCGATTCCTCTCTCCCTCTTCATCTCTTGTCATTATCGCTCGTAAGGCTTCGCCTTTCCTCATCCCCGGTCTCTCCAGCAGCTCTCAATCGTCAAACAGGTATCTTCCCTTCCTTTCTCCCCCAACCTTCCTCCTCTTCCTCCTCCCCACCGACCGTTGCGGAATTTCAGTTTACTTCGTTGGTCTCTCTTTTTGTGTTCATTTGAATTCGTGTTTGAATCTGTTGTTTGATTCCCATTGGCCTCCTTGTGTGATGAATTTGGATTGTTTCTTTGCATGGTGTGTAGCTTGATTTGTCTGTTTTTTAATCGATCTGGGACTTTCAAATTTTGATTGTGGAATTGTGTAGTTTTCGGTTATCATGTTTAAACATTGTTGCAATATCTGTTCGACATATGTGAGAATGTTATCCAGAGGAGAAAGCTTTAGTGCATTTGGTGCTGGTTGTTTCTATTGCTAACTTCATTGGTTTGATTCAACTCTTGGCACGGGGAGCTGATACAGGATGACTCGATGAGGGTGTTATATTAGAGCTAGATACAAAGAAAAGGTTACACATTGTGGTTTGCAATTAGCAAAACAAGGATAATTAGATCTAATTTTGGAAGAAATTGAATTGAGGAAGAGAAGCAAAAGAAGGGATAGAGGGTAGAAAAATAGGAATTCTGCCAAGCACATCGTGAATCCACCAAGCATTTGCTTGTGAGAATTCCACTCACAACAACCATGAAATCTGAATGGCTAACAATACCAACCAAGCTGGAATAATTGAAAAATTTTCATTCGCATGCTCCAACTGAATTGATATTTCTATCCAGAGAGAAATTGTGAAGCAAACCATAAACCTATGGAAATTAATAAACAAATCATAGCATATAATTTGCCAATGAACCACCATTATTAGTTATTAGGCCCTTGCATTTGTTAAAGTCGATTTTTTCTTCTGCTTTGCGTGCCATTGGACTGATTTTGGAAACTGACTATGTACTCGCAAGCCTTGACAACAGCCTTTGACCTGATGTCCTTTGACTTGATGTATTTTGACTTGATGTTAATGTACTCTTCTTTTATCGGTAGGTTACCAATCTACACTATGTTTCTCTTTTGTGAGGTACATGATTAATTCCTTTGTTTCTCTTGCAGGCTTCTGTCTTTCCTGTTGTCGGAAGTTGTTCAGTTGATTTATTATTGATGGATAGGGCTTTAAGTATGTCTCTTGATGATATCATTAATAGCAAGAAAAGTTTTGGAAGAGGTAAGCTGCGTGGAGTTGGCCCCCAAGGCCGTGGAGTAAGTGGTTCTTTTGGCAGTGGAAGGATGGCCGAAGTGGGGACACTTCATCAATGGCCTCTTGGAGTGAATGCTCGGCCATCAGCTTTTACAATTGCTAAGGCAAGGCTGTTTCTTCTGTAGACTGAGAATCTGATCTGCATTTTGTACTCCGATGAATGGTGAACAGAACTCGTAGGATCGACTTCAAACAGAAGGGGTTATTCTGTAGACTTGAGAATGTGGCCTGCATTTGATACTCTGGTGAAAGGTCATTTTAGGATCCCCTTCAATAGGAAAGGATCTTTTCGCTGATATGAGAATGTGACCTGCATTTAACACTTTGTTGAAAGATCATTTGGCTTTTATCTGGAGTCTTTTCCCATCTACTTATGTAAATAGTCAGTCATAGTCTCCTTGGGAATCTTTCACCAATCTATTCCATATTAAATCTTCCAAAATACCCATGATATGTCCTTCAGAAGGAAACTTTATTGCTACTTCTTGGTGGTTTGTGAAGGAGTAGTTGATCGTTTCTTGGTTGGAGCTTTAATATGTTTCCTTTTCAATTAGGAGTAGGGAAACAACTCTTCGTTCCTCTGATCCATGTTATCCATTGATCTGCTATGTTTTGTGCTGGATATTTGGACAAGGATTGATAGCTTGCAATGCAACGTGTCGGATATGTTTTGGGCATGAGGTATCAATGGCTATTCCTTTTTGAAGAGGGATGTTTTTTCTCGTGATCAGCCTTTGGAGCTTTATCTTGGCTTGCTGCTGATTACAGGGATATGATTTCCTCTACAGTCTATTTCCATCTATCATCCATCTACATATAATTATTTCACCTTCATCTCAATAATGGGTTGTTTCAGCTTGCTACTATCTGGGTTCCGTCCGAAAAACAGTAGTATCTTTTACATTTTGTGGTAATTTGTGCTGATCTGTGATTGACACTGAAGAGAGGAGAGCTATCTATTTCTATGTGCTGATGTCTGGTTTTGCCGTATGTGGGTTCTGTTACCCATGGTATCATCAGTCCTTTCGCAGAAGGAAGAACTTCCCTTGGCAACATGATTTGTTTGAGGAAAGTCTTGTTGCTGCAGGACTATCCAGAAGCGAAAGTGGCACAAAGTTATTCATATCCAACTTGGACCGTGGAGTTAGTAATGATGATATAAGGGTACAGCTTCATCTTTTATTTTCATAAAAGAGCTTTTGCTTCGGTTTCTGCTGGGCCTGAAGCTAACATGTGGACCCAGGAACTTTTCTCTGAAATTGGAGAGCTGAAGCGCTATGCTATTCATTTTGACAAAGTTGGCCGACCATGTGTAAGTTCGCAACTTGTTCCTGATAGTTCCATTTGAGTTCTACTTTGTTGTTATTTTGTTCTGTCAGTTATTTTGTCTTTGAAAAACAGAGTGATTCAAGGTTATTAGTCATCATCATCATCATTATCATAACCTTTTCCCACTAGGTGGGGTCGGCTCGCATATATCCTGCATGTATCCGCAGGATACATACACACAAGATATGCATGGAAATAATATCTTACCTCATTCCCCAAGTATTGCATCTTTCTTTCAAATGTTGCTCTTCCAAATCACAATTAGGAGCTTTTTGGAATATCTTGAAGAAATGATTGTTTCATTCCTTAAGATCAGTCGTTGCGGATCATGTTCTTGTGTTCTTGGTTTTCGTTATTGCATCAAATTCAGAACTTTGTGACTTAAAAACTTTTACAAATGTAGATCTGTGGAAGTTCAAATCATTTTCATGTTCCATGTCCTGAAATCATGGTCAAATAAGTTGAGCTTTTATTTTGTTGTGCTTTTCCTGCATCGCTTATTATGGGTAGGTACTTCCATTAGGGAATCCCATTTAACAGTCAAAATGCTGCCTCCTACCAGAAGTAAGGTTTTTGCTTGACCGCTTGGATTGAAAATGCGGTTCATAGCAATGTCGAAATGTTGAGTGGTAAGAGTTTGGTGTTAAAAATGCAATGGATGTCATGAAATAATAGTGCCTGTGCATGTGACTGAAGAAACTTAGGGGAACTTTGAGATATATGTTGGTTTTAAACAACAATTGTCCTAGATTTTCTTTCTGTTAGGTACCATTGCTTTTGGCTTTTGGACCAGGGTTATCATGTATTGTAAAGTAGCATCTGTTTGAGTAATGAGGGAGACACCAAAACAACCATCATGTAGGATCACACTGCTATCGTTGGAGTTCACATGATATGTAATCTTCTTGAAAAATTTGGCTTAAATTCAAGGACCATAGTGGAGGGCTTTGGATTGTCTTGTTGTCCAAATGGTCCATTGTTGTTAACTTTGAGAGAACAGTCCGAATTGGAGAATATTAGAGGTCATATCAAGAAACTTTCCTTTTTCCCCCTGTAGGAGAAGATATTCACTACTGTTAGCCGGTAAGAAGACAAGACGGTTTTAACCCGTAGCCTTAACATACCACGTTGAGTTCTAGTTGGTTTGACCTTAGACATTGACAGTTTAGCCAACATAATTTAAGAATGTGTTTCCTTGCATACAGTCAGGTCAACGTGAGTCCATTTTTACTTGAAAATTCTACAACACCTTGTTCCTGGTTGTGAGCCTGGTTGTATTATATGATTGTTGTATGATAAGTTAGTTTTGCTTCATAAACTTGGTCTCGTAGCCTCACATTAACGATTGGTTCATAAGAGGGTGTGATGGTGATGAGTTAGGACTTGAGTATCCAATTAGATCTTAAGAAACAAAGTTTGATTTACCTCATGCATGTGAATAAGTAGAATCAGAAGTTCATGTTGGCAACCATGAAATAGGTGCATTAGGAGGTACAAGTAACTGGCTCAAGGATATCAGATTGTCTCAAGAATGTGTGTGACGAAGATGAGAATCATCCCAATTAGAAGAACTACTTGGTTGTAGATTTCTTTCAAATAGCGGATGATTTGCATTGTATAGAGTGGAAGAAATGGATTCGGGTGGCAGACTCCACCTAGTGGGACACAGTAAAATGAACGATGAGAATGTTGATAATGGTGTATTGTTTGTCGATACATATGTTTGGTCTTTCTTGTTGTATTTTTATACATTACTATTTATTATTATCTAGTATAATGTGTTGTTATACGTTATTATATTAGAAATTGTTCGTGCCGTTGGCATAATGAACATCATTATAATTTTATTTACTCTCAAAAAAATTATTCGTGCGCTCATATATTGTTCGCGTCATGCCGTGTATTTTATATAATTTTTTAATAAAAAGTAAAAATTATATCAATATTAGATCTTCGTAAAAAATTATAAATTTTGACTATAATATTTTTATATTTGATAAATTATATAGTAAGATATAAAAGAAAAATAAATTATGGGTTGTTTAATATTATGTGATATGATGTGAAAGAGGAAAGAAAGATAGCCAATGAAAGTCTTACTTTTGTCCACATAGAACAACCAAGAGAAGGATAGATTCAAAATGTGTCTTGTTTTGTTATATTAACTAGCAGTATACCCGTGCTTTCGACACGATGAATAATCCACCACTTAAATTAGTTAATAAAAAATATTTTTTCTTATTTTTTCCATCTCTCTCTTCCCTCTCCCTCTCCCACTTCTCTCTCTCCCTCCTCTCCCTCTCTCTCTTCCAAGTGGGTACTCTCTCTTCAAAATATCTCTCTTACAACTTATCTTTGAATACAAAAAATCATCCAATATAATATTATAATTACTAGGAAATGAAAAAAAAAATTATATAATTTTAATAGACAGTATGACTTTTTTATCGGTAGGTAGGATGGTAAAATTATTGAAATTATAATCCTATCTTTT
The DNA here is from genome assembly GCA_028571145.1 of Dionaea muscipula. Taxonomy (NCBI): domain Eukaryota; kingdom Viridiplantae; phylum Streptophyta; class Magnoliopsida; order Caryophyllales; family Droseraceae; genus Dionaea; species Dionaea muscipula. The sequence continues at coordinate 5,733 of JAOWBR010177000.1, forward strand.
GATATTATAATCAAACATGCACTTGAGATGACTAGTTATAATCTCATGATGTAATCTCAACACAACCAAACGTGCATTAGGAATTACACCCCTCATTACAAATCTCATCTTCTTATAATCCTATCTTAATGTCATCTTCTTATAATTCTATTTAATTCTACACGCTTATCAAACTAGCCCTTGTTGGGATTGCTATGAATCTACTCTAGGACCATATAAAACCAATTAGGGATGCGTAATAGGCGTATTTGAATCCATTAGCAGCGGAAGAATGCTTCGATTCCTTCGGATCTAGTGAACTGGATGTATTCTCTAGGGTTTGGATATTCTAGGATGATAACGACTTTAGGGTTTCGTCTCTTCTCTCTCGATGGATGAAGAGAATAGTGAAGAGATATAATTATAGATAAATATACGAAACCCACGATACCTTATATCTTAGAGACCAAACTATATCTTTATGATATTATCCTTATAATAAGCCCATCAATGATAATAAAATAATATCTATAGGATTTTACACATTTATTCCATATTATCTCATAACATCCATATAATGCATATTAACATATATTATACTATATGTTATATTATTTCTGAACGCCCATAAAAATTGTATAATTAGATCACTTTATACGGGACACTTATTTGGATAGCCGACCTATGTGACATTAATCTTAGACATATGTAAGCCCACTTTATTAAATATCTTACAGTCTCCCACTAGGGCTACATGTGTCACCTAAAATGCATATAGATAGGTAATTGTATTGCGCGCAAGATGCTACTCAAAATCACAAATAATTACTTGACAATCTCATCCATCAATTCACTGATGGGTGACTAAAGGAGTCATCACTGTTATCGAGCGTAGTGAGACCCATCAGTAATCTATAAACCAATGTAACCGACGACATGAACCTAATATGGATGTGTAAAATGAAAGTTACATGCAATGTGATCTAACATGCCTACTTTCATCTGGTCCAATGACTCTAATGAGTCTGAAATTCACATATTCACACACTAAATGCTAAACTGCATCAGAAAATCATGAATTTCATTTTAGGGTTCACAAACTAAAAAAATTGTGTAGTATAACTGTAGTACGTACTGAAACCATCATAATAATTGAAATGATGTCACTACATAATAGTATATAAAAAGTAAAGACTCCCACTAAACCGATGTATCCTCTAACTGTAGGACGCCCATATGAACCACATGATTATGAAATACCTTGAGTGGTAAACCCTTGGTAAATGGATCAACAATCATGGAGTGTGTACTAATGTGCTCTATGGACACCTGTTGACTTTGAACTCTTTCTTTAACAACCAACAACTTGATGTCGATGTGCTTAGACTTCGACGAATTTCGGTTGTTCTTTACATATAATTCCACAGCTTTATTATCACAATTGATCTTCAATGGTCGATCAATGCCATCTAGAATCCACATACCTGTGATAAAGTTCCGCAGCCATATCGCCTGATTGGATGCTTCATAGCAGACAATGTACTCTGCTCCATAGTGAACAAGGCTGTAAGTGTTTATTTAACACTTTTCAATGAGATAGCCCCACCAGCTAGCATTGAAACGTAACCTGAAGTGGACCTCCTACTATCCAAGCATCCCATAAAATCGGCATCTGAATATCCGATGATCTTCGTGTGATCGGAACGCCGATATGTGAGCATATAATCTTTAGTTCTCTGTAGATATCTCATAACCCTCAATACAGTCTTCAAATGATCCAAACCTGGGTTACTAAAATATTTGCCCAATATCACAACTATGTACGCAATATCCGGACGTAGACACACTTGCGCATACATGAGACTTCTAACTGCCGAAGCATATGGATATTGCTTTATCTCTTCCTTTTCAAGTTCAATCGTGGGACACTGTCGCAAGATAAATTTATCATCCTTTGTCACGGGTGTGTCACCTGGTGTAAAGTTCTCCATACCATATCTAGCCAGCACCATTTTGTTGTAAGTCTTTTGTGATAAACCAAGTACACATCTCGAGCAATCCCTATGGATCTGTATACCCAACACAAAAGATACATCACCAAGATCCTTCATTTCAAAATGACTGGATAAAAACTTCTTGATATCATGCAACAAATTTACATCACTGCTAACGAGGAGAATGTCATGCACATATAGCACCAGGATGATAAACTTGCTCCCACTGAACTTGACATATATGCACTGATCAGCTATATTCTCAATAAAACCGAAAGAGAGAATAACTTTATCAAACTTTTTGTACCATTGACGGGGAAGCCTGCTTTAAGCCATAAATAGACTTCTTTAATTTACATACTAGATGCTTTAAATCTATAGACTCAAAGTTCTCTTGCTGCACCACGTATATAGTTTCTTCAATGTTACCATTGAGAAACACCGTCTTTACGTCCATTTTATATAGGTCCAAATCATAGTGAGCTACAAGTGCCATGATTAGCCTAAAAGAGTCCTTTGATGAAACCAGAGAGAAAGTCTCTTTATAGTCTATACCTTCCTTTTGAGTAAAACCTTTTGCAACAAGGCGTGCCTTATACTGTTCGATGTTGCCTTTCGAATCCCTTTTGGTTTTAAATATCCATTTACAACCAGTGGGTTTCACACCTTTAGGTAACTCGGCAAGTTCCTAAATGCCATTATCATGAATTGATTTCATCTCTTCATTCATGACATCAATCCATTTACTAGAGTTGGGAGATAGTTTAGCTTGATTGACAGACGATGGATCGTCTTCCAATCCTATATCAAGCTCGTGCTCCTGAAGATAGATTACATAGTCATCTGAAATAGCACGTCTTCTTTCTCTAGTGGATCTCCTCAATGGCTGTGACGACCCTCACAGTTGTGTTTTTGGCTCTTGGTTTGAATCTCGAGGACGAGATTTCTTTAAGGGGGGAAGGATGTGATAACCTGATCATTTATATTTTATTTGGTTTGATTTTATTCTCATGACTTCCAGTTAGCTCGACTGGTTAGTAGAAGCGGTTTAGGGGAGTTGTTCGTGGAGAATTCGAGTTCGATTCTTGTGGAGTGCGTTTTATTTCTGTTTGAGATTTTCAATCTCATTAGTGAAGACGACATTTTACCCTTTCACCCCTCCTTGGTTTGAGATGTGATTTTGGGGTCTTTTACTTTCATTCACGTAACCCCTCTTTCTCTCTCTTTCTTTCTCCCTTCCACAGGCCTCTCTCATCCCCTCTCACCGTTTTTTTCTCCTCCCTTTTCCACACGGCAGCAGCAGTGGTAGCAATCCAATGGTGCGCTCGGCATCGGGTCTTCATCCACTTCACGGTGAGTCCTCGATGACTTGTTCTTCTCCCTCTTTTAGATTAAGGTTTGATGATGATTCTTGGATGAGATGTTGATATCTCTACCATCTCCTTGCTGCACGTGGACGCTGGACAGCGGTGGGGGAAGAGAGGATCGAGTCGGTGTTGATTGTCTTCGGTTTTGCCGGATTGTTCGTAATGGTTAGGTTTTTAACCCTTCTTGCCCTATTTTGGTGTTGGGCATGAATTGGTCAGTATGGGGCTTCATTGAGGGATTGATTGTGTTATTTAGGCTGTCTTGATGATGATGATCATTGATTCGTTTTGGTGAGTTTTACGTCTCGGTTGTTGCCAGTCATCGTTTATCGATTTTTGCTCTTCTTGCGTTGTTGGGTGGATGAGGCATTCTAGGGACCTGTAGGTGGATTGTCCATGCTAGGTTTGATGTCCTAATTCTTGTATTTCATGCCTGAGAATCGTTGTTTTCGTGTGGTGATGGGTTGTGAATGATCCGTATAGTGCAGATTCGGTTCGCCCAGATTTGGGAACATTACGGTCGTAATGCTCCTGGCATTACGGTCGTAATGTTCCTAAAAATGACAGACGGGGTTTCTGGGTTCATACAGAGTTACGGTCTTACGACCGAGTGATGACGGTCGTATCGAGGAGTGTTATGGTCGTAATGAGCCTAATTACGACCGTAATATTCCCATTTTCGCTGTTCATGAACCCTGTTCATTCCTTCGAGTTTCTGATTCGTGCCGAGTCTCCTGGGTAGCATGTTTAGCATGTGTTAACCCATTCACGGGATGTTTTAGCAGCGTTAATGGGATATTTTAAAGACGTTAGTAATGTGATTCACTTGAATTATATTCAGGAGGTGACGTGACTGTATACGGTATTTGATGATCGCTTTTGTTGGTGTATTACTTTACCTGGACTTCAGGTGAGGGGTGTACATAATCCTTCCCTATCTTCCACCTCTATTTTCATGCATTGCCGCTCCTATATAGAAGTTTCTCGATATCTCTTTCTTTTGCAGTTCATGCTCTGCTTAGTCTTATTATTACTTATTGTCCACTCGTATGCTTTCTTGTGAGTTGAATTATGTTACAGTTGGCCTATTTCATCTTTTAATCATGATGGTTATCCTTGATTAGTAGTTTACAACTTGTTGGGCCTTTCATGTTCTTTTCCTTGAGATTGGACTTAGAGGTATCATGTGATTAGGGATGAGGTGGATGTGGTTATGATTCATTTAAGCACGAGGGATATGTCTCCTTCGGGGGTCGACTTTGGCCACACGGATTACCGTGTGTCGCAACGTCCTTAGGTCTTGTGCACGACCTGGACGGAGTCTGTCTTGGGGGGCTACTGTGGTTGCCATACTGGTTTACACCCATTGTCAGGCGGAATATCCCATGTACGCGCACGAGCTGACATTTTTTGTAGACTAGGTCTACCTTAATATTTCATTTTAATGGTGGACTACGGGTGCCATCGATGGAGTTTGTGGTAGACTTAGGTACTACCTTTGTATTTACATGTGGTAGACTATGGGTGCTACCATGAGATTATTCATGTATATGGTGAAACACGTACGGGTTCTTGGGAGTTTGTGTGTGGTAATACGAGAAGTACACTTGTTTGAGGATTCATGATATGAGTGTCATATTGGACTAGTTTCCTATTGTACTGATGTTTTACTTTCTCATATCATGTGTCCTCCAGATTATTTATATTGAGATGCTATGTTTTGCATGACAACCAATACTCGTTATATCTCTTGTTGATGCATCTTTGCTATTATGAGGTTCTTCTATTATTCCATGAGTAGTAGCCTATACCAGTGGTGGGTGGTCCCCTCCTGTTGTTAGCCTGGTACCTCCGCGCCGCGGGTTAAGGTGCTAGGGCAGATATCTTACATTTGACTTGGA
>JAOWBR010177011.1:0-10972 GCA_028571145.1 Dionaea muscipula
CATTATCTAGGCTAGACAGTAGACACATTAGCATAATGTGCAGAAAAAATTTTAGTTGTATTGTGATCCATTAATAAATGATGATCATCCATTAATCAGATTATATTCAGAAACATCTGTAACCACATATATAATTAAGGTAAGCTGAATCATATTATTCCACTAAGGTTAGCTTTGTAATCAGATTAATGTAATCATATTATTATGCATAATAAGGTTTATAATCTGTTTCAGATTAGTGGATAATAATCTGAATCAAATTATCACATTAATCTGAATCGGATTAATATAATCAGATTAATATATAAATTCCTTATTATTCCACTAAGCTTAGCTGTGGACAAGTCGGTGTGCATGTGGACAAGATGACCCCAAGAGATATGGGAAACTTGGAAGTCGTATTGTTTAATGGGAAAAGGTCTTTGCCTGGACGAGCAATTATTTTCTAGAATAAAGAATACGAGTTAAGGCTAAGATCCTAGAGTAAATCTGCCGCACGATCTATTCAGAGGAATCGGACAGTGACACATTACATGAAAATATCATTAGGATACTGCTATAAGAACACTGTCAAAAAAAGGTCTTGCTGATAATAGTACAGCAAATCTGATGCATAATTTCTCTATTTTGTATAAGCAGAAGCAGCAAGCCATCAAGCACTAAACAGGCACCAACAACAGCTTTTGCTTCATCTTTGGGCTATTTATCACATACCCTATGGCTATGGGGAGTCTTGGACTTTGAGCAAATGGGTCAGAGACAACGACACCAGCAAAATACAGCACGATCTACCGCCACCATTTCTTCTCGGGCAGAGAAATAAGCTGCATAAGAGAGCAAACATGGTCATGAAAACAGTGGCAACTACCACACATTTATCATAAGAATTAATCCAGAGTGGTGATACTGCAGGAGTTATCTGATTGACTGTATAATCAATAGTAGACTAAAATATATAGGCAGAGGATTGGAACTCAATATCCTGTCTCCAATCCAAGATGAAATGTAGTCATTGTGGCTACAAAATTTGTCATCATACTGAGCTGGACGAGATGAGGAGCAACTCAAGAGGGGAAGGGGAGTATCAAGTAAGGGGATTAAAGGAAACTTTAATACACCATGAGTAAAGGAAGAAAATGACAGAAGATAAAGACTTGGTTTGTTTATTTTGTTGTTTTATATCTGGCTAGAAAAAAAATCACCTAGGATCATCTCTGTTTGAATTGAGGGAAATGAGGGGAGGGGAGGGAAAGGGAAAGAAATTTAGAAGTTATTTGATTTGTTTTAAGTTTTCTATTTTGAATTTGGTTTGAAATTTTTTCTCTCTCTCAGTTTTCTAAGAAATTAGGGAACAAGGAGAAGGAGGGAGAGGATGAGAAAGGGATGAAAATTTGAGTTTTGTTTTCTGATGAGTTTTGATGAAAGTGATAGCTTGATTTTGTACTCAAAATAGGTTTGAAACCTATTTTGAAGATTGAAGACAGGATATTGAGTTTTGTGCTCAAATTTGAGTTTTGAAGAAAATGATAGCTTCATGTTTTTCGCATTTCGAAGATTTTGTACTAAAAATTGTTTTATGTTTTGAAAATAAAAAACAAAAAATTCAAATTAAACATATTTTCACGTTTTGAAAAACAGAAAATAGTGCCCAAAACTGTAAACCGAACACACCTACTTTGTTTGGAAATTGGTGGTGAAATTTTAAATTTTCACCTTCTTCATTTCCTATCAAATCGATGGTTAAGAATTGGTAGTCAAATTGTTAACTATGGATATAGAATTTCACCTCCATTCACCACCTCATTTTTTCTCCAAACGAGGTGAATAGTTCTCGTCCTTCTCCTTTTCCACCATTTAACCTCAATACGAATGAACAACCAGCATAAACTAGCTAGGCCATTCTAAACTTATTGTCAAAGGTACAAGAGTGGTTAGGTGCTTGGCTGGAAGGGAACCTGCTTAAAAGGGCTTTTTATCGGAGTATGTTAAATATAATTTATGGATCTTCTACCACAAAGTTGACCTTTAGGTAGAGTTGGTTTTTTAATATGGTATCAGAGTAGGCGTGACCAAAGGTCACGGGTTCGAATCCTGCAAGCGCGACCCCCATTTATTTAGCACTTGGTATGAGGTGGGCCATTGCACAATCCACGTTTCAAGTCCAGATTCCAAAAGAGGCATTCAAGTGAAGGGACGTGTTAAGATAAATATAATTCATGGGTCTTCTACCATAAAGTAGTTGATTTCCTAACAGAGTAGTTTGCCAATTAGTCCAATTAGTAATGCATCATAGCTGGATATATCACTGCAAAAAGTGTGACCGAAAATAGTGAATACAAACCTGGCGAGCAACATGTGGAATCCGTCAACTGTCTCGTGATGATTCAAGCATCAAACTTGATTTTGTTGGCTATTCTGTTCACTTCATGCCTGGCATGGTCATTATCCATGCTAAGTGAAGGTTTCTTACGCTTCTTCCTCTGGAATGTGTACTTGAGAAGCCTATCCTCAGTGACTTGGCCAGCAACAACACTATTACTTGCATCAGATACTACTTTAACATTTGAATCCACCAATGCTCCATTCTCCACCTCAACATCTTCAACAGCACCATTGCTAGTATCATAAGCTCCGCCCGAAGCTTTGACAATATCATGGGTGTCAGATAGTGTTCTTGACTGGTGACTGCTTGTAGCCTCTACACAAGATCTTTCAAGCGATTTCTCGGGAGAAACAGCTGGTGAAGCATAAGCTTTTTCCAGTGTTTCCTCAACTGGAAAGGTTAGAGTCCTTAATATACAACAACTTGATTTTCCCTCATAAATTTGTTTCATTGGTTTTCCTTTTCTAACAGCCCTTCTTTCTCCTTTGCCTTCAGCAAGGTTCTCCGTAACCGTACACAGAAGATTTTCAGCGGCCATGCAAATCTTTTTACTTTCTTTGTCTTCTTTGACAAGCTGTAGATTTTTCAGGTCATCTAACTCTTCAGACAGAGAAAGATGCCCATTTTTGTACAGCCCAGGCTCTGCTCTTCTGACTATAATGGATGCAACTTCAGGGTTACCAACAAAACAATAATTTGTTTCAATGACTACATTCAAGGCTGAAACTTTAGCTTCAAGACTTGTGAGAACTTCAGCTGCTTCTGCTTGAGGAGGACTACATGTCGTGAATCCAGAATCCACCTTTGCACCATTCTCTTGCAGTTGAGTTTCTTCCCGATTTGCAGCTTCATAAATCAGATAATCGTCGTGGGTAGGAGCATGAGCATGAGCATGAGCATGGGCATGGGCATGCTGTTTCTTCAACAACCTATCCAATTCGGATTGTGTCTCACTTAACTCTGCCCTTAGATTTCCTACTATATCCTCAGCTTCCTGGAGCTGTGCTTCGAGCACTTCAATTCTTCTTTGTTGAATTTGGGATCTTCTATCTGCTTCAGTGATCTGTGAGTAATTACCACCAAATCAAACCCAGGACAACCAAGTCAACAATCAGATATTAAATGTGCTGCTTCTAATGACTTTTGAGATCAGATGGACTAGATGATTAACAAAAACTCTTCTTGCAAATGCTGATTTCAAACGATGTTAGAGTCATGTGTGAACTATTCTCACATCGAAGATGAGATTTGAGTAATGATAACATACAAGTGTTGGTTGGTCTACAACATATCAGCATAGGCTTTTTGATTGAAATGTAGGTCCAATACATACTTATGTGGCTATCTGGTTGCGAGCCTCTATTGGGCTCAAGTTTGGTCTCGGTTGCGAGCCGTTGAGCATATGTTTGAGTCCTCTGATAGTTATTCTCCCAACAACTGGTATCAGAGCCAATAGGAACCCACGTTAGGAAACCAACAGGTATCAATTGAACCCACTTAAAATGACAGAAAATGCCACAAACAGGGTTCAATGACATAAAATGGCAAGCATATCGAATAAGAGAAAAAATCTAATCAAATGGAGGGTCAGAATGCTCTGTCGCTGACACCACAGGCACCATCGCAGAATGAGCAAAGCTTCATATTGATTGCAAAGTCAAGCCCTTGGAACAGTTTAGTTTTGAGAACAAAATAAACTCTTCTTCTTTAAATCATTTGTATATGATAAAGCAAACACTTGCACCAGAAGAAGGACAAGACTGTATAACGGAGTAAGAACTTGAATGTAATGTTGTAAACTTGAATTCAATACACCAAAGATGGAATGTGACTGCATGTACTTTCAATTACACAAAGAGCATAAATTGCATTGCTTTCTTTCTATCGATGCACATTCACAAACAAAAAAGGTAGAAAATTCACACACAACCAAAGTAGAAATCAAATGGCATCACCTGAAATCAACCCAAATGCATAAATATACATTGGAACAACTTTGATCACATAATCATCAACAAGATCTACAATAATGCAATGTGACTTCTAAAAGAATACAACTCGATGGCGGTACCCAGCTAATACAACAGGACCCCAAATCCAGCAGCTCCACAAGCAAGCAAACACATTAGTCACAATTATACAATCAAATTTCAGCTGCACAAGAAACTTGATTCAGGAATGATAAAGTAGCTTGGGTTCAATTCTTGCTCGATCAACACCATACATAGGATAGCTTCCACCACCAAGAACCCTAACAACATGTGCTCCAATTTCCTCATCCGTGAAGACTGGCCGGCCCTGTATGCAGTTAGTTATTCTGTGGCATGCTCCGAGTCCGAGCAGGTCAAGGAAACACCATCCATCTGCTCCACCATCTTCCTTGGGTGATAACATTAGCCATTATGCTTTCCCTGATCTTCTATCACTAGCAGTGAAAATACTGATTAGCTTAGCTTGCTCTCCTTGATGATATGCAGCTGTCTTGCAAGCTGCTATTGCTTACCTTTCTCTTTCTGTACAGAAGAATCAACTGACTTCTTGCCCCCCCGCATAAGCTTCATACAACTCCGGTAAATTGTCCTTGAAGGGCAGAACATATGCATCCAAGAACTCAGACTCGCTAAGGGACATGACAGTGTAAATACTGTGATTTCTTGTCATCAACTTCCTCTCCTGCAAAACCTGCAAGACGGCATATCTGGGTAAGATCCTCTCCTCCATACTAAACAGCAGCAGAGATGGACGTGCAGCTAGATAACCAATCTCATAACCAAGTTTGCTTACGAAGAAATCCATTCCGGTCTTAAGTTTAGCCTCGGAAATTAGCAGACAGTACGGCGATCGTTTAACCATCACCACAACATCTGATTCACTCCACCCATATCTCTTGAACATCTCAAACTTCAACTGCAAAGTCTTCTTACTAAGGGATACAATCACCTTTAACCCGTGATGGAACATGCCCGATTCACGAGGAATACCCAGCACTTGTTCCACTCTAACCAAGCTCTCTTGAAGCCATTTGGGATTACAACACAAATACCTAGGGTACTTTACCAGCAACTTCTGAAGTCTCTCATCAGAAATACCATAGCTTTTCAGTAACTCGAAATTGGGCTGCAATGTGTTGGTCAAGCTAGCATATAAAAGCCATTTCACTTTCTTGACAGCATTGCGCGCATTCTCAACACTACCCAAAATGGACTTGAGGAAATCGAGTTTAGCTAAGAGGTTTTCCTTAGAAGAATTCGTTAGAAAAGAAGGGTAGGAAGCAATCACAGAAATCAACTCGGACCCACAAATCCCAAGGTCTTCAAGAACCCTGATTTTGGGAATTAGGGTTTTCTCGACCCTGCACCGAAGCAATCTCGGGTGCGATTTGACCATCTCTTCAACCTGGGAATCGTCTAATCCGATTCCTTTCAAGAAATCAATGGTCGAATTAGGGTTCTTCTTCTTCTTCTCTAGAGAAGATCTACAGACAGGTGCTACCTTTGTTAATGTAGTAGGAGTTGATGCTGCTCCTCTTGAGGGAGCTGGGTTGACGTTCACCAAGTATCCTTTAGAGAGATCGGAGGCTACTGATGCTGTAGATGCTGAGTGGGGATGGACGAGAGTTCTGGGACGGAGCAAGAGCGTACTGCCTCGGACGCCATTGGAGCAGAGATTCAGCATTTCGGGAGTTGTGGAAGGAGGCTGCTGTGCCGGGGGGCAGTATTACTGTTTTTTGTTTCTAAGTTTTGAACTCTTACCAAACTGCAGTGGCAAGAAATGAAGAAATAAAGCCGCGTCCTGCATGCATGAAGTTCATTCACTTAATAATATTTAAAGACGTGACTTTGAGTTTTGTTTTTATTTGATGGTAATAGAAATTTAGGTACGATTTGATATGTCTTTTGGGACTTGTGTGGAATTTTTTGATAGATGAATTTTAAAGGGTTTTGCAAAAGTTCCAAGGTTTTCATTTCTTTTTGTTTAACTTGATTGATTTTCATGTTGGTGATTTTGAGTTTGGCTTGTAGTAGATGATCTAGGATGATTTAGTTAGCTCTGTTGCATGTTTTGTGAGTTGTTTGAGACCTTGGATTGATGGTTGGCTGAGTTTCATGCGGTTGAAAAGTTCTACATAAATGCAAATTTCTACATATTGACCGGCGTACGTCCTCGCGGACGTCCGGCCCACTGTTTTTTGGACGTTTTCTTTTGGCCAGCAGATAGAGGTTTAAGCAGACGTCTTCGAGGACGTCCGCTGAGGGCTCTTTTGATTTTTTTTGGTGTCTTTGAGTGTTCCGACTTTTGGGTTTGTTGAGGGAAGGATCAGGAACGATCCTAAACCGGTCTTTGAGGGTCTTTAAGGCTTAGTTGAGATGTTTGTGGACCGTCTTGGGGTGTTGATTGGTAGTTTCGCCATTGGGCAGTTTTGAAACTTTATGCTTGACTTTGAATCAGGGACCGGTGGTGAGCCTGTGGAACGTCTTGTGCTTGGCTAGGGCGTTTTTGGTGATTGATTGATCGTCATTGCTCAGGTGAGTAGATTTACGGACTATGGTACATGAAAGGATAAATCTTTTCCATTGTTTTATATGCTACATACGGTAGATTGGTACCGTTGATGCATGGTTTTGATTGAAACCATTGATATTGATGCATTGATTTCGACCGTTTTGTCGTGGAGGCTTGTATGCCCTATTATTGCTTTTAAACATGGGATATGGATCTAGATTTCAAATCCTTGGGGTACTTCTTTGATGAGAAACCAAGGTCACCTTCGGGTGTCACAATGCCTTGAAGGACTTTTGTTCGCGACGGGGGAACTAGGGTGATGCCTCATAGTGTTATATGTTCGCGGTGGTGCCGTACCGGAATGTACATCATGTAAGCATTATTAGGGTACTCTAACTGAGTGAATCTTTTTATATTGACCTATTGTATTATCCATTATCGTCTTGGTCCTTGGTTTTGCTTTGGTTGTTGTGGATACAAATGATGCATGGTTTAAATGAGCATAAATTCGATTAGTATGTTTTATTTATTTACCTTTCTGTTCGTATTTCATCACACTAGCTAGCGATAGTCGATGAATATTACCCCTGCTTGTTTTGTTAGGTGATCCTTGATTTCTAGTTGGATGCGGCGAGGAGCGGTGTTGGCCTCATAGGACTTTTATTTTCTTTCCGCTGCATGTTGTATTGCTATCCTGATTTAGTGATTTGATCTGATGGTCATTTTGGACGTTTGATTCCCGTTCCGAGACTTGTTGATTCGGATTTATGTTTAATGTTATTTATATATTTCTCACATGATGTTTTGAATATACCTCTTTCGGGATTGATGTATTTTAGTTGTGATTCCATTTTTCCTTAGCTTCAATCACTCGTGGTTCACTTATCATCAGTGACACCCGATTTCGGGTGTTAGGATCTCCACGGGACGGTTATTTTTTGTCATCCCTAGAATCAACATCAGATTAGAGAATTCAGTATTTCACCATTCATTTTAAAATAGAGTAATGGATTTGAGTTCAAGAGGATTTTTCTTGAATCGAATTAAAACTGTTCAATAGATGTCTTTCTTTGGTTTGATTTACAACCCTAATTACATATATTTTTAGGAACATATATATTATGTGATATGACTTTGCAGTAATTAATTTTAAAGATAATTCCAAATGTACAGTTTTCTTTATTTTGTTATACGAAAATATAATATTATTTTTCCTATGATAATGCAATTTACTCATGAAAAGGCAAGTAAATAATTTGTATGTTGCACCACGGCCGAATCCATTTCCCCAATTTTTATGTAACTCCATTAACTCAATTCTGTTTGTTAAATTGTGGGTTCAATTAGCATGATTTATGGCTGAACTCTGTTTCGATGGAGTTATATAAAAAATATTAAACATTCAATTGCGCATCTATTTGGTCTTGATTTAGTGGAACCATGCCATCGATTCGACGGAAACACGTAATCAAAAACACCGACGTATAGCCCCATAAAAGTTATTGGGCGCTGGGCCTACGTACACAACCGTTATACCATACTGTTCAACAAGATGTGCATAATTTATATGCATGTTTTATTACGACACTAAATTTATCATCCTGTTTTTTTAAACAAAAATAAAATAAAATAAATTATATTAGCCCATTTAATGAAAATGCTAAGAGAAGAGAAAAGAAGTTGGGTGGACATTTAGGTCCAGGATTCGTGAGCCTGACCCGGACCGGGTCCAAACAAGGCAGGTCAGAGCGGGTCGAAAAGTTTGCAAAATGCAAACTGGGCAGGGCGGTCAGAGTAGAAAAAAAACGGTTCAGCCTGGGTCCGATCCGGGTTTTGCTAAAAAAAATGGTCAAATTTTTTTTTCGGTCCGGGTCCGAGTCCGTTTAAAACGGTCCAGATTCTACTAAAAAAATTTCGGCCCAAACCATCTCATCCCGTCCCGTTGTATTTCAAAACAGGTCAGCTCCGGATTCGGATAATTTGGACTCAACCCGGACCATGCCTACCCCTTAGAGAACCATGCTCATCAACTCAACTGCAAGACAATTCTCGAAATCGCATGCTTAGCACGGTGGTGTTTATGGGTAAGAATTGAATTAGTTGGTGTGACTGAAATTTATTTGAAGCTTTACTGGGCAAGGAGTTGAAGTGGAGCTATTGCTTCATCATTCTGGGAGGAGTTTTCATTGTATTTAAAAATGTAGACAACGGTGCTGTTTGGTTTTCGTATCTGGATAGATGTATCTTTGTAGATGATCTTGTAGGGTTGATAGCTCGTAGATGAGTAGTTAATCCGATAGGAAACCAACTTAGTTAGGTTGTTTCGGATTAATTTGATGCGTGTTTACACCATCCACCCTTTATTGATGTAATTTATTCGTTTATATCAATAAAATTTTTTACTGACAAAAAAGAAAGAAAGAATTGAATCAGTATTTATTCCTAGTCCCATGTTGTGGTCTGTGTACAAAAGTTGCTAGTTGCAGATGTCATGAGGATCTCATGATTTGTGTTATCATTTACAAAGGTTCCGCTCATCTCCTAATTTATTGTCATAGTGTGATATAGCGGTGGGCATGATCCAGGTCGGGTTCATATTTTGAAGAATCGGAACCGAACCATTTGATTATGAAACGGATCGGGTCGGTTCGGATTTTGAAATTTTAACGTAGAAACTGGACCGGAATCGAACCGTTTAAAACGGTTCGGTTTCATGGACTCGCAGGTTGGACTCATTTGATACCAATCAAGTCCACAGTCCGGTTCCATGGTCCGGTTCCACGGGTCGATTCAACCAAATCTGAAATTACAAAGCCAAAGCAGCAGCCAACAAGCTATCCATGGACCCATGGTCCCGTGGACGAATAATGAAAACAGTCCGGGTCTTGGACCCGTGATTCCTGCGTATCAGAACCGACTTGAATCATCCTCAATGTCTATGGTTTTAGGATCCGGACCATTTGCAAATTTGGGAATATGGAATCGCTCCGGAATCGGACCATTTTCTACGGTCTGGGTCGAACCCGTGGTTTTTAGAACCGTTTGCCCACCCCTATGTTGAAAGATTTATATCTCAAATCAAAGCTAGCTAGCTAGCTATCTATATATATAATTATAAAGATAAGTAGACTTAAATTTTTTTTATTTAATTGTTGGGATATATTAGGTGGGAACCTGTACTGTACATACGCATTGGACATATATGGAAGTAATTATTTTTCATTCTAAGATAATGGGCACAAGACTAGTGATAAATTAAAGAGTTGTTTGGTTTGTCTGTTTTTTGTTTTGAATTTTCGGTAAAAATAGAAAACGTATTTGGTTTATAATTTGTCAGACCTTGATCGTTTTTCATATTTTGGATATTTTAAAAATTTCTGTTAGAAAACAGTTTTTTGTCATTTTCTGTATTATGAAGATTTTTACTAAAAACTGTTTTTTTATTTTTAAAGAATAGAAAATTCAAATCAAACGCGTTTTCTGTTTTCTATAAAACAGAAATCACAGAAAATAATAAATAGGTCAAGGCAAGCGACCTAAGCTTTGTTAATTTGTGAAATGGACTTGCAGATTGTATTATATTGTTGGACACTTAGACAAGAAAACAGCTGTATACATTATAACTTGACTAGAAAGCAAAGCACATGCAAAGTGAGCGGAGACGGGTGCAAGCATATATCGACATTGCCAACGCAGCCCCAGCTCCACCACCACCACCACCACCACGACGGCACCACCAACACCACCACTACCACTATCACTATCCATGTATTGTTGCTTCTTCAAGTCACCCTCCGGGGAGTGGGGACAAGCACGTGCTTTGTTTAGAGCATCATTAGTGTTTAATTTTTTTTTTTTAAATGAATTTATGAATAGTACTGAGAGAGTTCTGCAAAATGTAACATGTTTGGAGTGTCGTTGGCTTAGCATATATATCCTTGTGAGGAGAGGAGGTAGTTTGTTGAAGCTGCATTAACTAAGAGGCAAATACCACCTCCACCTTCATCGCACCTTAGTTAGTTAATTCGCGTATTATTCGCGTATTAAACGCGTACGTACGTATTTTTGAAAAATACTCCCGTATTC
>JAOWBR010177022.1:0-10972 GCA_028571145.1 Dionaea muscipula
GAGTTAGTTAGAGGTTGTTACAACTAGGAGACACGTGTAATGTTCTCATTGGTTGTAGTAACCTATATATATCTGTATTCAGATCTGGAGTTTGTATCCAGTGTATTCCATTGTTTTCAGACTTAGTGAAATATTCTAAGTGTTCGTTTCTTCTCCATTGTTCCATTTGAGTGTTGCTTTTTGATTTGTGCTCGATTCATTGATCTAGTGAGGGCCGAGAGATCATTTCCACTTTCAGATTTCTCATCAGATACAATAGGAAGTTTATCTCTCCTAGGTGCTTGGCTAAGATCGATCTTAAGAAAGCTTATGACTCGGTGCACTGGTCTTTTGTGATTGATTTGATGATCGCTATGGGGTTTCCTGGGGTTTTTATGAGTTAGATTAAGGGGTGTCTGACCTCTGCGTGCTACTCTATTAACATCAACGGGGAACTTAAAGGGTTCTTCCAAGGGAGGCGAGGTCTTAGACAGGGTGACCTCCTTTCTCCTTATCTGTTTGTGATGATCATGGATTATCTATCTAGGGTAATAAAAGTGATGAGCTCCAACTCAGCGTTCCGATTTCCTCCGAAATGTAAGAGGCTGGGAGTTATTAACCTCAGCTTTGCGGACGATCTGATGGTTTTTTCTAGGGCTGATGAGTCTTCCTTGTGGTTGATTAAGAAAGCTCTGGACCACTTTACTGAGGTTTTTGGTCTAAAAGCTAATTTGGGCAAGAGATCTATGTACTTTGGAGGTGTGCCACGAGTTCTCCAGGTGGAACTGGCTGAGATTTTTAGCTTTGAGATTGGAAAGGGTCGTTTCAAATATCTTGGGGTGCCACTCATGTCTACTAAGCTCCGGGTGAACTATTTTGGGCCGTTGGTTAAGAGGATCACGAATAGGATTTCCTATTGGGCAGCGAGGATCCTTTCTTATGTTGGCAGGGTGCAACTCATTAAAGGTATCCTTTTCAGCATTCACATTTATTAGTCTCAAATTTTTCTTTTTCTAAAGCTATTGTTGTGTTATTTACCTGTTGACCATTTATGGTGAAGGCTGAAATCCAGCTTTACCGTGTTTGGCCCAACTTGTTTTTGGCCCAATGATTTCTCCACCCTTGGATGGCATAGAGTGATCATAACCGTTGATTTATTCAACCGGCCAGCAGACTCCTTTTTATATCTTCTTTGCCTCCTTTTCGTGACCTAATTCTTCAGACTACTCTCTCTCTTCCTTGAGGTCTGACAGTGGGGCGATTTGGGCGATTCCTTGGCTCTCCCTCTGTCAGCCGATTTCTCTCACAAAATCTTTGGTGTGTGAGCTCATCTTGCTCTCCTCTTTGCTGATCTCCTCTGGTGGTGTTTGGCTCTGGTTCGTGGTGGTGTTCGTGGTGGTCTTGAAGCAGACCCAGCGGAGTGGTGTTCTCCAGTTCCCCCACAGTGTTGTCTGACGCCTGTCTTGAGATCTTGAGGTAGAGACCGAGAGAAAGGTAGAGTGGTATCCTATGAAGGTGTAGTGAGTGGTTCAAAACTGAGCCACCAAAATCGATTAAATTCGCTCTTTCAAATTTGTTGTTTTTCTTTTAAGGTTGTAACTTTTCTTGTTCATATTTGTGACAAGATTGCAGAGAGATTGTTGTTCTTGTTGTTGGCCGATTCGTGTATTGAAGTTTGTGCATCTTGATACTGTTGAATAACAGCTATGATCCATGATATTGAGAGTATCTGTTGTTCTTTTCTATGGTCCGGGGTTACCCTTAATCGGAGGAAAACCGTAGTGTCCTGGGATTTGGTGTGTCATTCCAAGAAGGAAGGTGGGTTGGGACTTCGTAGATTGGACTTTTGGAACATGTCGATTCTTTTCAATCATATTTGGGCGTTGGCTTTAAAAAAGGACAGGTTGTGGGTTCGGTTGGTGCATGCATACTATTTGAGAGTGGAGGCGATCTGGAAAGTTGTGGGAAATAAGGGTTCGTGGGCTTGGCGTGCTTTGCTTAAAGTTCGGGACCAGCTTAAACATTTGGTAGATACTAGTTGTGATGTGGTTCGCTGGAAGTTGGAGGGAACTGGACCTTATTCCACTCGGGCTGGATACCTTGCTCTGAGGGGGGTGTCACCTAGACTCTCTTGGTGGAAACTTGCCTGGGATGCGGCCATTCACCCAAGGCTTGGTTTTATTTTGTGGCATGTGATGCTGGGTAGAGTGAGAACAAAGGATAGGTTAATTGGTATGGGAATTGATGTGGGGGCAGACTGTGTCCTTTGCGGAGCTGAAACAGAGACGAGGGACCACTTATTTTTCCATTGTTCATTTATGTATCAGGTTAGATTGAGAGTCCTCGGTTGGTTCCAACTATTTTCTACAGCTTCATCCTCGGATTCTTGGTGGCAGTGGATTCTCAAGATCAGCAGAGGGCGTACATACAGGGCAAAGAGCAGGCAGTGTATTGTTGCTGCATTAGTGTATGAAATTTGGAGGGCCCGTAATGATTGTTTATTTAACATGCAGACTCCTTCTTCTCATACTGTTGCTGCTAGAATTCTGTCACTTTTGGGAGGTGCTTAGTTAGGGTTGTTTACTGCTAGAATTCTTCTGATACTGTTTCTGGATAAGGAGTTATTCCTTGCACTGAGCTGTCAGTCTGTATTGTTTTGTGGTGCGGACACCTGTTGGGTCTTTGTGGATCGATGTCTTGGGGCAGAGTTGGCACTTAGGGTGATCCTTGTGTTTTCATGTTTTGCTGGGTTTGAAGATGTGTGATTCTTGTTCGGGCTCTAGTTTAGCCTTCTGATGTTGTATCTTCTGGCCTTCTAATTGATTTGAAGATTGCTTGTGCATGTCTTTTCTTTATGATGACAGATGGAGGCCCATGCTACTGAGGTTGGACTTGATGGGGCTTGGAGGTCTCATTGGCTGCTCCAGCTGCGGCTAATTTAAGGCTTTTGAAGCTGGCTTCTCTGTTCCCTGTTTTATGGCTTTGATAGGTTGTACAGGTTTTCGGTCTTTCAGTGTTCTTCTCCAGGGGTGGTAGTGATTTTAAGTTTGGGGCGATGACAGGAGGATTGGGTTAACTCTTGGAATTTGTTTTAGGTTTTATTTGGGGTGAGGCTGTACAGAAATGCTTGTACAGGGGAGGTTGATTTTACATGATGTACAGGTGAAAAAGTTAATGAAGTTAACTTGTTTCGGAAAGAAAATTAAAAGTTGTGTTATTTGTTTGTTTTTTTTTAAAAAAAAAGTTATTAAAATGAGTTTTAATTATTAAAAAATAAGAAAAAGGAATAAGATTTAAAACTTAAAATTAATATGGTAAAGATAAATTTAAACATTAAATCTTCAATCTCAACCATATATATAAGTCAACTTTTAATAAATAAGAAAACAAAAAAATCTAATATAAAAATTAAATTGTAAGTAATCAGATTTGTACCACAGAGCATAATCTTATCTCTTACTCAATCTATCTATACATACAATATAATGATCAAACCATCGAACTGTATTTTAACTTTTGACAATATATATATATCTATAATATAATGAAGTTTAAATTTTTTATGTGACATTTGTCTAATTGATAAATGCCACGTAAAAAAATTATTGATAATGTGTATTTTTAACGGATCCCATTGAATGGAATGTTTATTGTGTCGAAAGCACCGACAACCCCATATAAAATTAATATATAATATTTAAAATATCTCTATTATTAGAAAAATTAGTAAATATGTCCCTTAATATATAATGGTCACATATTTGACACAAGTTCGATACTCAATTTGATTCAAGAAAATGACTTTAAGACTAATGTTTTAAGATTTAGAGTTTATGATTTAGTGTTTAGGGTAGAGTTTATTGTCAGGGTTTAGTGTTTAGAGTGAACCCTAAACCATAAATTCTAAAACTTAAACTCTAAATCCTAAACCTTAAATTCACAAATCTAATCCTAAACCCTAAACCCTAATCCTAAACCTTAAACATTTAACCCTTAACCCGTATATTAATTATAAAACACTTAAACCCTTAAAAATATCAAATTATTAACTATAAACCCTTAAATTATAAAAAAATCCTTAACCCCGAACCAATGCAACTCAATTCTGATGAATAATAGTGTAATAACCTAACTTTTATTTGGCTTGAATTAACAATAAAATAAATAAAATAAAATAAATAAAATAATAATATATAATAATTTTCAGTAATAAAATAATAAAACAAAACGATAGTAATGATAGTGAAAATGGTATTAAAATGGGAAATTATAAGAAATGTGATACGATATGCCCAAACCCCGACGACCTATGACGGAACCCAAACCGGAATCGATAGACGCCAAGGATTCTTCGACTCGAACTTGATGGAAACTGTAAACCGACGACCCCGATAGTGACGTGAACCGCGGTAACTTGTTCGAGACCCAACGACAACCACGAAGGAAGCGAACCGTGGTATTATTGACACCACACCCGGATGCGACTGTCCGAATTGATAAGTTAATTGATCGTTAAGGAGGTTCACTCCGTTGAGATCGAACGTTCACAAGGAACAGAAAATAGAATCCTCTCTCAAGTTTATGATTAATCAAAGTCTGAATTACAATCAAAGGTTTCCAATGTTTAAATAGAAACCGACTAAAACAAAGGGAATAAAATAATAATCTAGAATATTCCGAATAAAATCCGAATATAAAAAATTGCCAAAAATACACTGAATGCTGAAAATAGGACAAACACGGGCGTGTTGACATAAATCACAGCCGTGTTTTAATTAAAACCCGCTACCAGTTTTCCTGAAAGCACGGTCATGCTTAAAAGCACGGCCACGAAACTCAGCCGTGTTCCACACTGTTCTTTTGATTTAAAACAACCGAATAAAAGCATGGGTGTGCCCGGATGCACGCCTGAGTCCTCCAGGCCGTGTTTCCTCCAGGATAAGCTATAGAACATGCGTCTTCGAGTCCAAGGCATCCAAGCATGATCCAAGTAGCTTTAAGGATGTAAAACACGCCTTGGAGAAGGTCAATCAACATCAAAACTGATCCAAGAACGCTCCGAGCATCACGAACCTTGAACGATCCCAATCATTTGAACACGAACCAAAATCACCCCAAGCCACGCACGAGCCGACCTGAATCACGTCATCCCCCTACTCTTGAATGGCATTTGTCCTCAAATGTGGATCAACATCTGCAAAACATAGACGTGAATCAATATAAAAAAGAATAAGACGCAGACAACGCATATCTAATGATAATCTAGCATGACCGAGTAAGCGACATTAGAACAACACATGGAATGATCTGGGATCGAACACCCAATAAGGCAACTCAAAGAAAGACTCACCATGCGACGACAACGACAAAATGACAATGACATAATTAAAATTAATGACACTTGCAAAAACGACAGGCTCAGACTGAACTAACGCAAAACTGCCCAAGACACTCGCAGCATATGTCACACAATCATGCAAAGCGAAAACGACACAGCAGGACGACAAGAAATTAACCCCGAAGGAAACAAATTTAATACGACAAAACAAGAAATTAAAATAGATAAACTAACACCACGTCCTCCAGGGTTAAAAACCAAGCGAGCCCAAAAAAATAGATGCACACCAAATGTTTGATAGAAAAGATCTTGCCCCCAAACTAAAATAGCAGAACCACCCCTAGAGACAAGAACTATGGCAGGAACTCGAGCATTAATAAATGGACAAGATAATGAAAAGCAAGTAGGTTCCCGCGCGACACCATGTCCAACATGTATATCAACTAGGGTAGCCGACACAATATTAAAACTTGAGATCGAAGACATATCGACAAAAAATGGATCATTTAATGATAACCTAAATAAATTAGATTTCGAATTAAACGTATAATCCGATAACATGTCAACATTAAAATCAATCATCGAAAACGCATAAGTATCATGCGATTCAAGAATTTTATTATTGAATCTTAAGATAGCATGACAACAACTAAAAGGAATGACACCCACAAAAACGATGGACTCAAACGGAACTAACGTAAAACTCCCACAAACAGTTGAGGTAGCACATGTAATACGATCATACAAGTCTATAACAAGCCACGGTGGATCCAAATACTCTTTCATCACTCCACCAACAAGAGACGAATCCGCACGAGAATTCGATGCAGGCATCTCAATTAAAACAAGCACGACATGAAATAGTAATATAAAAACAAAGCAGGAAAAATCATGCCACAACACATGGCAATCCACGAACTTAAACAAAGATTGTTGACAACTTACCAAGGAACCATCAATAAAATCATAACGCATTAAATCCTTACTAACCACGTCAAGAAACTGACCAAAAGGTGCTTCAGCCACATTGAACTTGCTAAACTTAAATACCTGCGAGGAAAACACATTAAAGCCAAAAGAAATACGGTGAAGCACGTTAGAAAGTAAAGTCTTCCTCACATCATTGGCTTTTTCTTCTCTCGTCTATATTTTCATTTCACTTCCCTCTTCTTTTCCCTCTTTGACCGAGCTGATTAATGCCATTTTGCTCAATTTTGCCTCGGTCTCTTCCACATCTTTTTTTTTCTCTTGACTTTTCAATTCATTCTTTTTCTTTTGATTCTCCAATTTTTCTTCCTCACTCCTTTCTTTTTCAATCTTTTGATTTTCCATCTCCTCTTGATTTTCTTTTTGAATTTTCTCATGCCGCGTTTTCAAAATCAATTAATCTTTACAAACTTCTTCAGGAGTTCATGGAACAAGTTTGATGTTCCTCTAATTGTCCACGAAATAATATTTGTTTGTGACTTTATCATGTTTCACTTGATGAGCAACCCGCCATGGATGCCCCTACATCAAATGGCCTATATGCATCGATACCACATAAAAAACCATGACATCCTCATATCTACCAATGCGAAATAGAATAGACACTTGTTTGTCCACCCGTATTTTTCCATTTTCATCCAACTGATAAGGTTTAGGGTGATTTATTGGAGACAATCCTAATTTCTCCACCATCATTGAACTCACTGCATTTAAGTAGGCCCGACCATCAATTATCACACTAAGGACTTTTTCCCCAACTTAACACCTTGTATAAAATAACTCTTCCCGTCGGACAATTGTGTTTCACTCGTGTGTTTAAACTCTACGACTTTTACCGTCAAATGCGCTCACACACACTTGCCTTTTACCACTCAGGAATTCTCTTGGCAGTCCTCTAGAACGTAAGAATTCAACAAAAGTAATCCACAAAGCAGATCAAGGACAAATCAATCAAACAGAAACAACAAAATCGCACAAAGCTCAAAGAACGACATATCACAAGGAATTTGTGCAATATGATACCAACTGATATGGACAAGAATGTCAAAAGCATGAAACAAATGGAATTTAACAAGAAAGGCTAGACACCAAAAGTTCAAGTCGAGTCTAAAAGTTTAGAAATTTTAAGGTACGCGACTTTTACACCCCTATGGTACCTACCTAAAAAATATTCTACCAAACTGCAATCCAACAACCAATTATAATTTAGCAGCCTTTATCTCTTTTTTTTCTACTATTGGCTTATCTCTTTTGGGTTTTTTTTTTTTTTTATCACAATCCAATTTTTTTTGTTCTGTCAACAACAACTTTAATTTGCAAACAATTCTTGCTTCGGCCAACACTCAACAACAATTGCCATTTTTTTTTTTTTTTGACCAACTTGCCGCCACAACCAAGATTTACACAACAAATAATTTTTACAAAATCTTTTCTTGCGCCGATAGATTTTTGGCAAACACGGATCAAAATTCCGACCCAAGACGTAGTCACTCAAGATCCCCAACCCACAATTCAATTTTTTTGACGAGGGTTTTAACGGACGATCTTTTTTTGTGAAATTGAACTCAACGTCGGACAACTCGACGAAAAATTAGATTTTTTTTTTTTTGAAATTTAAACGTGGCGCCGGATGACTCGACGAAAACTAGATCTGGAATTTTTTTCTGAAGGAAATCAAGAAAAATTCAAGATCCATAGATCTTTTGAAGACGACACAAGAAAAGGGAAAGACACGATTTTTTTTTTGACGTTGAATTTAGGTGAAACCTAGATTCAAGATGTGATTTTTTTTTTACGCAAACGACGGCAAACAAAGACGGCGACAAAGACACGAAGAAATCAAGAATAACAAACAACGAAAGAAACGAATATGAAAGATAGAAAGGGATAAAGGTACGATACCAAATTGGTTCTGATACCAACTGACACGATCCTACCCGAACCCCGACAACTTGCAGCGGAACCCAAACCAAAATCGATAGACCCAAAGGATCCTTCTACTCAAACCTAATGAAAACCGCAACCCGAAGACCCAGATCGTGACGTGAACCGCGATAACTTTTCTGAAACCCAACGACAACCACGAAGGAAGTGAACTGTGGTATTATTGATGCCACACCCGAATGCGACTGTCCGAATGATAAGTCGATTGATAGCGATTGAGGTTCGTTCCGTTGAGATCGAACGTTCACAAGGAACAGAAAAGAGAATCCTCTCTCAAGTTTATGATTAATCAAAGTCTGAATTACAATCAAAGGTTACCAATGTTTAAATAGAAAACCGACTAAGACCATGAGAATAAAATAATAATCTAGAATATTCCGAATAAAATACGAAATAAAAAAATTGCTAAAAATACGTTGAATGCTGAAAATAGGCCAAACACGGGCATGTTGACATAAATCATAATCATGTTTTACTTAAAACACGCTGCCAGTTTTCCTCAAACCACGACCATGCTTAAAATCACGACCACGAAACTCAGCCGTGTTCCGCACTGGTCTTTTGATAAAAAGCGGCCGAATAAAAGCACGGGCATGCCCGTTGGCACGCCTGAGTCCTCCAGGCCGTGTCTCTTCCAAGATAAGCTCTAGAACATGCATCTTTGAGTCCAAGGCATCCAAGCATGACCCGAGCAACTTCAAGGATGTAAAACACACCTTAGAGAAGGTCAATCAACATCGAAATTGATCCATGAACGCTCCGAGCATCATGAACCTTGAACCATCCCTTGTGTACCTCCTCTTTAATCCACTAAACCCAATAATTTGAACACGAACCAAAAACACCCCGAGCCGGACTGCTCCCGAGTATGCATGAGTTGACCAGAATCACGTCAAAATGTCCTTGAGAATCCGAGATATGGAGAAATACAAAGAGCCTAAACCTATTATAAAACTAATCTAAACCTAAACACACACCCTCTCTCTCTCTCTCCCACCTGACTATCTCTCTTGATACTTCACCTGTGACGGTAGAACAGTGGAGAACGACAGCGGCGAGACGGGCGATGGCTAGTGGTAAGACGGGCGACGACCAGCTGGTGAGGTCATCCAAAACTGGCGACGCTCGGGTGAGTACCGCGAAGGCCTCGACGTCGGGCAGCGGATTGGACGAAGGAGAGCTAATTGGCGTCGCACGGGTGGGTGTCGGTAAGCCCATAATTTATCTTCCCTAAACCTAAATTTTTCTCCTTTAGTATGATTTCGATTGTGTTGTTGAGGATTTGAGGTATTTTCGTTGTCTCCTTTAGTTTGATTTCGATTATGTTGTTGAGGATTTGGGGTCAATTGATTTACCTCTTGGTTTTATCTTGGCCCTAATGTTCAGTTTTTTTGTTCAGGGTCATATGGAATATTTGCAGTTTTTTCAGTGTTTCATTTTGAATTGGCTATGGCTATGATACTTTGTCTTTATTGCACTTTAAGTCCTATTTCAGCAAAAGTGTCGATGTTTCCATGAAGATTTGTTAGCTCAACGATTTTTTTTAGTACAAAACTACCGGTGATTATGTAACAGCCCTCTCCATTTTCTTATTCTATTGTAACCCGAGGAAACCACGGTACTAAGTAGGAAAAAAAAGAAGCAGAGTGATATTTATTCTATGGTATTAGGAATGTCCAAGCATGATTTCTATGGTCATCCCAACCAATGTATCATTCATCGGATTCATTAAGGTTATTGAATTATATATACTATGTTTACCCTGTGTTTATGCCTCCCAAGTATTTCTACATGTGTTTGTTGCTTGCTATGTGAATTATATAGAATGAATGACAACTTCTAATGATGCAAACAAGTCCAGTGAAATACATTTTATGTGACATTTGAAGTTTGATTATCACTTTTTACTCTAATAGGTTGTGAACACAGCCACTGAAAAATCATCAAGATGTGGGGTGAAGTAGGGTCAATTTCGTGGAGGAAGGACAACTGTAGGGATTGGAAGTCATCTTACGTCAGTTTGTTAATTCTCACGCATTCATCAACTCTTCTTTGTATTTTTCTCATCCCTCACAATGCTATTATTTCATTTCGTTGCTGGTGGCGTGAAGTACTGGGAGAGGAGAACAAGTGTTCTGTTGATCCCAAGTGTAGAAGAGAAATACGGGAAGAGCACAGACGTTTTACTGATTACGGTTTGGGCTGCCTTATTTTCGCTCATATGTTGGTAATTACTTATCTGGTTGGGCATAGAATTGTTGGTGTCGAATTGCCGTATTGATTTTGCAAATGGTAAATGGGAGGTTTATCGATGGGAATTGTTGAACCTATGAGTTGTGGGCTAGACGTTTAATATGGAATTATGTGTGTGATTTGTTATATATAAATATGGTAATTTTACAGAAGTTAATTATGTGTGCGGTTGTTGTATATAAATATGGGTAATATTAGAGAACTTAATTATGTGTGTCATTTGTTGTATATAAAGATGGGTAGTATTAGAGAACTTCTTCCACATATTACATGTAAGCATGTGTTTTGTGAACTTGAGTGACATTGTATTATTTTAGGCGTTGCTGTGAAGTTGTGGATTGAGTCATGTATGAATAGAACTTGGTTGCGTCAGGGATTCAATGTTTAACCTTGATAATTAACTCAATGTTTGTGGTACTAATAGTAGTTGATACTCCTGGAAAAATCCCGGGGGCGGTCAGCTCCTAGGAC
>JAOWBR010177033.1:0-10972 GCA_028571145.1 Dionaea muscipula
AGTAAACATTTAATTCTCTTATTTTATTTTATTTTACTCTATGTTTGTAGTTTGTTTTGTGAGTTAAAACAAATGGGACTGAGCGCTCAAAAATAGAAGAAGGACAGTATTATCATGTGATTTGTTTACAAAATATCTATTAAACAATTTATGTTTCATTTCAAAAATGACATCCAATGTAATATAGATATGTTAACCAATTAGTTAATTTTAATGCTCTTGTATTAAATAATTAATGCTACCAATTACACGCTTGGTTGTTCATGGGATTACTAGACATTGAGCTTAGATAAATGTTTTGAAAATTGATATTCTAATTCCAATATCATAAGAGCTGGCAAATGATATTAAGGTAAAATTACTCTATTTATTTATTTATTTATTATTTGTTGTTGAAAAGGGGTAAAATCCTCACAAGCAGGCCAAGCCTAAGGAGAAGGCCCAACAACAAGCTCAATGCCAAAATGGTCAATCCGTAGAAAAGATCCAGGTCAGGCAGTGGACAGTGGGCAACGACCCGCGGATAGCAGACGGTACATCCGATTTGACTTTGACCGACAAGTGGAACTTGAATGGGATTGGCGATTGCTAGAGATTGAATGGGTTGGACTTTCAAATGGCTTCAAGTATGGATTATGCACTGACCCACCTAATACCACGTGCTAAATAAATGAAGGTCGCACTCGCAGGATTCGAACTCATGATTTTTTTTTCACGTTTGCTTTGATACCATTGTAAGAAACCAACTCTACCAAAAGATCAACTTGATGATGAAAAATTCATTAATAATATTTATCTTAACACATATTTTCTATGCTTAAGTTATATTTTTTTATCTACTATTCAGCATTCAAAGTTAAAGATTTGCTTCCATTACAAGTTACTGACTTAGCCATTCAAAGGGGAATCCCGAATTCAACATCGGGACCTCTCTAACCATTCGATTCCTGTAAAGCTGAAGATTCGAGACCTGAGACTTGACGTCAACCATCGTCACAGAAGGATATCGGTATTTTCAATCGTTATCTACTATATATACACAAAATTAGCAACCACTAACAATGTAATATTTTATATTATTTTTATCAATTTACGTCATATAACAATCAACTAAAAGTTAACCTCTCCACTGTAGATGTCCTAAGAGAGAGTGGATATCTAAAAAACGACTTGTCAAAATACCGACCACAAGACTGGGACGGAATGGGCTAGTAATGGTAGCCCAAGGGCCGAGAATGGGCCAAGATTAATCTAAAAGCCCAACTAGGGCGTATAATGGACCCCATAGAATGGGCCAAGATTAATCTAAAAGCCCAATCTAAAATCCCTCTTCTCACCGAATGAGTCCATCAGGTCAGGGCTTCAAAAGCCCAATATTTCTTTGTGGGACAGTCCAAAGAAATGGGCCAATACAATCAACTAATAAGGGTAAGCAATTTTCAGATGAAACTTTCTGTGTCCATGCAATAACTTAACTGAAGAAAAAATAATAAAATAAAAAACCGAAAAGAGTCTGCAACAAGCATGTGAAAGACTAGAGGGAATCCCATTATGCATCAATTAATGATAAGAAAGTGATGGAAAGAGAGAAAGAAGCCCATTTCTTTTGGCAGAGATTGGCCACACAACCATCCCAATCTAAAGTGTCAAGTTAACATCAGTACATCACAAACACCATAAATTTTTGGATGCCGGTATGGTATCACGTGGCATGTCACGTAATGTTCTACGATCAATAAAAAATTAACGTTTGACAGATTGGTTTCACTATTGAAGTTCAAATCCTTTTCTCCATTCATAAAATTTATCCATCCTCTGACAAATATTAATTTCTGATTAGCTACAAAGTAACACCTTTTCTTAAATATTTTTTCATAAACAAATCCATTCTGAAGTACCACACCTCTTGTCTTTCAACTAATGTTCTGATTGGAATGAGGTGGTGGGAAGGTTGCAGTATCCCGGACACAACCCAACTCACGAATTGTGAGTTGGTGTGTGTATAATTTTTTTTTTTCCTTACTTAGGTGAAAAAATAATAATAAAAAAAAAAAGTTCAACTCACAGTGATGTCCAAAAATGGTTTCAAAAATAAAGAAAAAATATGCAAATAATATAGCAGAATAGAAAAAACACAATTGATTTTTGTCACTGTTTTTAAGACTGTTTTGGACACTATTTTTGAGACTGTTTTTAACACTGTTTTTGTCACTGTTTTTAACACGGTTTTTGTCACTATTTTTTAACACTGTTTTTTAGACTGATTTTGAACACAAATCAACTTATAAAAATAAGTTTAGCTTTTTTTTAACCGAAACAAAGAAAAAAAAAAGAAAAAAAAATACACAGCGCCCAACTCACACTCGTGAGTTGGGTCGTGTGTTAATTCGGGACAAATAGCATGACTGTGGGGAGGGGGAGGATTGGAAGAAAAAAAAATTATTTTATTCAAAAATATATAAATTTAAATGTGGTGGCTGAATGTTAATATTATGAATTTTATTTGAAAATTAGTTAAAAAGGGAAAGGAAGGAACAAAAGGGAAAATAACATCCTACCAAATTGATGGGAAAGAATTTATGGACCACGAGTCAAATTATTCATCTTCTTTAGTCACCTTTGACTACTTTTTTTATTTTTTTTTTCCCCCAAACCAAGTAAGTGATTATCTTCTTTTATTTTCTTATCATTTAACCATCATCAAAACAGAGTATTATATTTATCCCAACATAAAAAGAACATGTCCTTTGTTGCATTTTTTACTTTTTTGTCATATTAGTTAGAATTTTTTGTTTTTCCAGCTACCGTTAGGGATGACAATTTTGACTCGATTCGGTTGATTTGATCCGATTCGAATTGATTAATATTTGATTCGGATATAAATATAGGGTGATCCGACTCGATCCGACCCGCGACCCAATTAAGTAGAATATTAGAGTTTCGATCCGCCATAAATTCAAATAATTATATGTGTGTGTATATGATCAAAATATATTGACTCGAAACTCAAAAGCTTCTTATTTATGTTTATATGTATGGATGTATGTATGTATGCATATATGTATGTGTGTGTGAAGTGTATTATGTATAAAATGTTAAAGAATTATTTTGGAAATAATTATAAATTTATATATATTGATATTTTAAATATATATATTTTGAGATAAATTAATTAAAGCAACAATTATTAAATAAATCTTAATGGATCAATATGAGTTTCTCAAATCGGAATAAAACCCGACTCGATCTATCCCAAATTTTGATCCGACCCGATTAAAATTCGATACGAGTATGGTAATAGGGTGATCCGCCCCGAACCCGCCCCGTTGCCATCCCTAGGTGAGATTCATGTAGGATGATTAACGGATTAATAAGATTAAATAAGTAATTTACAGTGTGTTGTGATAGAGGCAGATTAATTGGTCAATAATGAAGCCAACAATAGTGTTAATAAATCAGGAGCGTTACATCACACTTAAAATGAACGCTTCAAATGGAACGTAAGAGTGTTAAATAATGATCATATTAATTAATACTCAGATCAATTATATTATTTATTTTAATTAAAGTAACAAAAAAAAGTAAACCTTAAACACCCTCAACCCATAAATCTCCAACCCTATATATACCCCTAATCCTCTAATCCTAAATCCCTAATCTTAACTCTAAACCTTGAGTAATTTATTTCTGTATTGTTGGTTGGTTAATGCAGTGCTTCACTTTCTTTGTTATATAAATAGTGAAAACAACATTAAATAGACATTAAACATTAAATAGGCACCTAAAATTTCTTAATTTTCTAGTGATTGATTCACATTTTATGTTTCATTTTTTTTTTTCAAGTTACATGAAAAATAATAAAAACTGAAAAATTGATTAAAACATTAAATATTATACAATCAAAAAATTCGGATTATTTTCAAGTTATGTTCGGATTACGATTCACTTTGTTTCGAGTTAAGATTCACTTCGGTTTGGTTTGTTCGGGTTACGCGTCACTTCGGTTTGGATATTTTGGGTTATGAGTTGTTTTCGGTTGCGGGTTTTCGGGTTGCGGGTCATGTCGGTTCGGGTTTTGGATTGCTTTCGGTTTGGGTTATTTGTCTAACTTCGGTTTTGGGTTGATTCGAATTCGGATCGGGCGGGTTCGGGTTATTCAAAATCAATCTAATTTCGGGTCGGATCGGTTTGATTTTCGGGTGGATCGGATCGGATTTACGGATCGGATCGGATTTTGCTGGTCTAGTATTGGGTAGTCTCTCGGGTTTCGGTTTCGGCTTCGGCCTTTGTTGGCAAATTGATGCCTTTTGATTTCCCGACATCAATTTGAACGGGGGTGTCAAAGATAATTGTTATCCTGCTTACAGAAGATTGATTCTTTGTAGTTGTTTATTATTATCGTGTCTGGTTTTTATTATTATCATATTTGAATTTAAATGTAACTGAGATTTACTCCTAGGATTAGATTGAGAAGTAAGAGGGAAATGTTGTATAAATAGAAGACCTAGGGCTAGCAAGTAGATCATCGAGTCAAGTATTCAGAATAGAGAAGTATTTCAATTCTCCTTTTGTTTTCTTGACAACCACCGCCGTCGGAGTGTCTCAGCCCAGAAATTGCATCGTGTCGTTCATACGATGTTCGGCCCATTTATCTCCTCTGTTGCAATTCGTATGTTGGTTATTTGGCATTTGCAGCCTCTGCAGTTCAGTTGGTCCATTTCTTTATTCTTTGAAGTTCCTTTGAGATCTTTATTACAACTTGTTCATTTGCTCCTCTAATTGGTGATGTTATTTTGGTCTATGACTTATCTTGTGCACTTTCATTATTCTTTTTGAGTGCTCTCCCGTGGATTTGATTGTGATGGGTGATACTAGCTCTTCAAAGAGCGTTATTCTCTCTACGGATTGGAAATTCGATACTTTATTTATTACTTAGATTCGTTTGAATTCGAAGAATTTCGCTTATTTGTCACGTGCTATTGAGACTTATTTGGAGGGCTATGATTTAGATTCTTGATCCTCTCGATAAAGTTAAATCCGCAGATGATTATAAGACTTAGAAGCAGATTGATACTCGGCTTCGTATGCACCTTTGGAACAACATGGAACCTAAGATTGCCACCACTATCATTCATCAACCCACTGTTAAGCTTCTATGGAGTCAGCTTAGTAAGTTATATTTTGGGGTGAATAATTTACAGAGAACTTATGATTTGCATCAGTCCTTTGCCTCTATTCAACAGGGTGACTCTTCTCTAGAGGCTCATTATTCCCGATTTCGGAGTATTCGTGATGAATTTTGTCTTTGCCTGTCGATCACCTCTGATGTTAAAGCTATACAAGTTCAGCGAGAACATATATTTGTTGCACGATTTCTCCACAATTTAGTCTCTTCTTATGCTCCTCTCCTATGTGGTCTCCGTTGTTGTCCTCCAACGATCTTGTCTCATTATCTGAAGCCTTTAGCTGGCTTCGTCAGGCCTCCATCTCTGCTTCTGTTGCTCCGCCAGATACCTCGCCTAATGATCACTCATTCATGGGAAGCGCAAACATATCATTCATTTTGCTACCTTAGATGATCCCTCTCCTCATCAGATTTCTCCACCACCTCCTCGTATGGTTTCTATGCCCGAGGAGGAATATCAGCCCTACTTGGCTCGTTTGACCGTGTCTTCTCCCACACCTTTTTCTGAGACTATTTCCAGTGCTTATCATGTCACTTCTGGCCATCATATATTATTGATTCCGATGCCACTGATTATTGGTTGGGTCTTCAACAATGATGTACGTGGAAAATTCGAGGGAAATGTGGGTGGCCCAACCAACAGAGAAATTCACTACCATAATAGTAATCCTTCAATGTTTAAGCTGGAGGTGGAGGTAGAGTAGCAGTGATTAAGTTTTATCATTAGGGTGATGGTGATTACAAAGAGATTATCGAATCTTGTGTGCATGTTAGATAGCCGACAATCAGCACATTAAAATTGTCGGATCTTGTGTGCATGTATCTTTCGGATACGTGTGGCCGACTCCACTAGTGGAAAGTGGTCGTGTTATGATTACAAAGAGATTTTTTGGTTCTATTGCGATATCAACATTGTGGACGCCCCTTGCAGTTGCTTTTATAGGCTTCGATGATGTAAATACCCTTGGTCCGGGTGGGAAAATCAGTTGGAGCAGCACATCCTAAGCACGTGACTAAATATCAAGACAATAATGTAGGGTGGTTATTTCCATTATGGGAATCCTTGTTAATTGGTGACAAATTTTGACACCAAGTGAGATCAAACTAATGGAGAATAAAGTACCTATCTGTAGGGCTAGCTACAATAGATGCACCTTGTTGGAATATCGGAGAACCTCTCCTCGCCCTAGGACACTGCCTTCGATACACACTGATCAGAGGAATACCTCCAAAAGACTGCTGATGAAAATTAACATACATTTGCAGAAGATGAAACCTGTCTTTTGTTGCATTAAGCACACAATGTATACACATGCTCCTTGCTTTTCTTTTCCTCGATTCATGATCTATTCTTATATGCCTAACCAAGCCAAAAAAATCCGTTATATTTCTTCCTTGGCCATCTATATGAAGATCAATTTCCTACAACCCGGGGTAAATTAAATAAAAAAGATTCTCCTTCTGTTTCTTTTTAAACTATTTCTTTATTCTAATTATGGCCTAAAGATTATTCACTAGAATTGCACATAACATTTTGATAAAAAAAGGTGTTGCACAATACATGTTCCTCTTTGTGACATGTAGAAGGGGCCAACTCTAGCTTTGTTAGAGATGAGTAAATTCCAAAAATTATCTTGGCCCCTAAACTAATATTTTTCCTCAGGGCCAACCTGGGGTGTAGGGATGGATTTAGTTTTTCTCTTTCAAAATGAAAAGTGTGGCATCATATAAAAAAAAGTAGGTTTGATACTATTTCTTCATTACCATTTAGAAGCGAAGATTTAAGGTCAAGACAGCATTCAGTTGTCTTGATGGTTTTATCTTCAATATTATAAATTTGAAAGCAAATTTGCGTTTCTTGGAACTTTTTTCCTTTCCAATTGAGATGAGGCTATTGTCAGCAGTTGGCTGTTGAGATTATTTAGTTTATCAATGATGGATGTATGCTCTTTAATATGCTTAGCTGCGGAGTTGATATTATCAAGTTGAATCCTTTTTGTTTTTTCTCCCCAGTTGGCAGGCTTTGTATCTTGTGTGGAAAACATTACAGGTTATATAACATAGGTCAGCTTAATTTACCTTTTATTGGGTAATTAACCTTTAAACTAGATTTTAAAGTTGTAGAACAACTTGATGCTATTTGTGGGATTGACATAATTTCTTTACTTATTTTATGCATGTGCTACTAGATATTTTCTGATCTTTAATTTCTAATCCATAGCTTCTTTCTTTAGGCTTGCCATCTCTTATGCTTTTTATCAAAGGAACTCCTTGGAGATTTTGAGGCATGTGCTGAGATGTTTATTCCTGTAAGCTTCTGTCCTTACTTCTTTCTGACACCAGTGCTGTTCTTGCAGTAATCTTTCTTGTGACCTCACGCCTTTTTCTTCAGGCCCTGTTTAAGCTTGTTGTGATCACTGTACTCGTAATTGCAGAATCTGCTGATAACTGTATCAAGACGGTAACTGTAATCCATTTCTTCAATTCTTATTTATTTGTGTCAGTTATTTCAGTGATATCAGTTTTCTGTTTGTTCTTTCTGGTATTCTAGATGTTACGTAACTGCAAACTAGCCCGCATTCTTCCTCGAATAGCCGATTCTGCAAAAAATGACAGGAATGCAGTACTCCGTGCAAGGTTTTTTTTTTTTTTTTTTTTTTTTCTCATTCTCAGAAGCATGGGTTTACTTTGTGATGGTTTGTTTTTGAACTTTCAATCTCTCTCTGTCATAGATGCTGTGAGTATGCACTTCTTATTCTTGAATACTGGGCCGACGCACCTGAAATACAAAGATCAGCTGATCTATATGAAGATCTCATCAAGTGTTGTGTGGGAGATGCAATGAGTGAGGTACTTTAATCCCCTCCCCCCTCTGATGAATTCTCGAACTAGGGTCTGTGACTGTGTGTATGCGGCATGGTTGGTGGGGTGGGTAGGCCTGGGTCAGTGGGAGGATGTCTGCACCTGGACGTGTGTGCTTGGTGGGCAAGAGGCCAAGACCCCAATATTGACCTAGATGTGTAGACCTAGACCACTCACTAAAATCTTCAAAATTAGTTCATATGATCGCATGGAAAGATATAAAATAGTAATGTGATTCTGGGCATTATTGTTTTGAATTCTTATTTCATTTGTATTTGGTTGCACTTTGCAGCTTTTTACATTAGCCACACAGACACTTGTGTCTTGTTGTTTATACTTGATGTTGTTTGGAGATTTTAACACTTAGTTTCTGAGAAAAATTGATAGGTTCGCTCAACTGCAAGAACTTGCTATAGGATGTTTTCCAAAACTTGGCCAGAACGTTCGAGACGCCTTTTTCAATCATTTGATCCTGTTATTCAGAGGGTATATTGTCTTTTATCCTTAAATCTTGTGGATTCTTACTTCATGGCTAAAATGCTGAAAATTTTAAATATGTTGTTAGCAGATAATAAATGAGGAAGATGGAGGTTTGCATAGACGGCATGCTTCACCGTCTGTTCGTGACAGAAATGTCACATTGACATCTCATTCACCTTCTCTAAATCTACCTGGATTTGGAACTTCTGCAATTGTCACAATGGACAAGAATGCAACTTTATCCTCTGGGCCATCAGTTTCTTCCACGTTGCATTTTCCGCACTCTAAATCACTTGGCAAAGGGACTGATCGTAGCTTGGAAAGCATGCTTCACTCTAGCAAACAGAAAGTTACAGCTATTGAAAGCATGCTTAGAGGTTTGGATTTGTCTGAAAAACATAATCCGTCTCTCCAATCATCCAGTCTTGATCTAGGTATGGTTCAACTTGTACTGCAAAAATATATCTATAATATAATGCTCTAATGATCAATTCTTTATGTTTTTTTGCTTAACATCTGATTCACAGATAGAACTGCTTCAGTTGGGAGTGGTTAAAATCTTGTTTTATTGTCCCTAGTGCAGGAGTTGACCCTCCATCATCTCGTGATCCACCATTTCCTCTTGCTGTTCCTGCTTCAACTCAAGTTACAACCTCGTCATCATTGGACTCAAAGTTGTCGGCTCTGCATGAAGGCCGTAATGGTGGACTGGTTCTTTCTGACATTATCTCTCAGATACAAGCTTCCAAAGATGCTGGTAAATTGTCAAACCGCAGTGGTTTGGTTAATGAGCCATCCTCTGCACATTCGTCGTACTCGGCAAAGAGATTTACTGATAGACTGTCACACAGGGGTATTATTGAAGATACCATGGACATTAGGGAGACAAGAAGGTATATGAACTCACACATGGATAGGCAGTACTTGGAGACACCTTATAGAGATACTAGTTTTAGAGACTCACAAGCTAGCTATGTTCCAAATTTTCAAAGGCCATTATCAAGAAAGAATGCTACTGGGAGAATGTCTTCGGGAAGAAGAGGAAGTTTTGATGATAGTCAACTACCACTAGGGGAGATGCCGAGCTACATGGATGGTCCAGCTTCTCTGAATGATGCCCTGAGTGAGGGGCTTAGCCCAACTTCTGACTGGTGTGCCAGGGTTGCTGCTTTTAACTATGTCCGGTCTTTGCTGCAGCAAGATCCCAAAGGAACACAAGAAATCATTCAGAATTTTGAAAAGGTAATGAAGTTGTTTTTCCAGCACTTGGACGATCCACATCATAAGGTAGCACAGGCTGCCCTTTCGACACTGGCAGAAATCATCCCGTCTTGTAGAAAGCCTTTTGAGAGTTATATGGAAAGGACCCTGCCCCATGTTTTCTCACGGTTGATTGATCCAAAGGAGTTAGTTCGGCAACCTTGCACATCTACCCTTGAAATTGTGAGCAAGACTTATGGCATAGATTCTCTATTACCTGCTTTGCTTCGTTCATTGGATGAACAGAGGTCACCAAAGGCTAAATTGGCTGTAATTGAATTCGCAACTAGCTCATTTAACAAGCACTTGGTGAGTTCAGAAGGTTCTGGAAACCTCGGCATACTGAAGTTGTGGCTTGCAAAATTGACACCATTGATTCATGACAAGAACACAAAACTGAAGGAAGCGGCTATTACTTGTTTTATATCTGTTTATTCCCATTATGATCCAACAGCTGTGCTAAATTTTATTGTAAGTTTGTCAGTCGAAGAGCAAAATGCCTTGAGACGAGCTCTCAAGCAGTATACTCCTCGAATTGAGGTCGAACTGGTGAGTTTCTTACAAAGCAAGAAGGAGAAACAGCGTTCTAAGACTTACGACTCATCTGATGTTATTGGCACATCTTCTGAAGAAGGATATGTGGGAGTCTCTAAGAAGAGCCATTTCCTTGGAAGATATTCTGCTGGTTCTCCTGATACTGATGGGGGAAGGAAATGGAATTCCTCACTTGATTCGACCCAGTTCAGTGGCCGCATTAATCCTGCTGCTCTTGATGATGCTCAAGAACACTATTTTGAACAACTTGAAACTGGACCCCTCAGTGATGTTCTGAGTTCTCAAGTAAAAGATACGAAGTTTGCAACTAATCTCAATAGTGAAACAATTGGATCTTGGGGTACTCGACTCGATAATTTGGACATTGCTGAGAACATGGAGGCATTATCGACACCATGTTTGGACACGAATGGCTTGTTCACTAGTGAGCAGCTTGGTGTGAGTAAAGGTCTTTATTCTGAAAATGGAGTAACTGCCAGGTCGGAAGTGGACAATTCAGAACTTCCGGAACTGAGGATGAGTACCTCTTCAGAAGCTGGTCCTAGCATTCCTCAAATTTTGCAATTGGTGGGCAATCTAAAACCAGATTTCTTGAATATACTGTTTGAGATAGGTGCTCATAACAATACT
>JAOWBR010177044.1:0-19933 GCA_028571145.1 Dionaea muscipula
TTAATTACTCACCCTACCCACCCCACTTTATTACTCACTCCACTACTTTTTGATCCAACGGCTATTATGCGTTCCCGCCCATTTCCACGATCCAAAAACTATAAATGTCTTGACATATATTTTGAAATAGAATTCAAACCTTGAGCTACTTTGTATAATAAATATATATATATTATACGTGTATAATACATTATTTTAAAAAATGCGGGGATTTTGCCAAGTGGGCGAATATAAACAGCAACGACTGACAGCAGGAGCCCATTTGAAAAGGATTTAACTCAAGTGCTCAACTCCTGCGGCGCACAGCCCACAGATTCGTTGCTTGTCCAACAGGGGGTAAAGGAAAGAAGATAAATCCACAAGGTACTTCGTTGCTTTGCGGCTCATCCTTGAAAAACCATCAACCATCAGCAATCAGCAATCGCTGCTTGTGACCGCTACGCCTTTCGATCGATCACCGTCTTCTTTATCATCGAAGAGAGATCTCTCTTGCTGAGTGGAATCGAGTTTGATTTCGAGCTTTGATTTAGAAATGGAATCTGTGTTCGCTTCGATTGCTCAAGCCCCCGAGGATCCCATCTTAGGGGTACCAATACAATTCCAATCATGTTCATCCTTTCCTCTTTGATTCTTGTGTGTTTCCTCGTCAACTCTGACTCTCTCTTTTGAATTATGTGCAAATTTGACTTCACTCCAATCAGAAGCTTCTTACTTGTATTGCTATGCGATTGCGATTAATTTTTTTTTTGGTCGTCTTCTTGTTACATGATTAGATAAGGGAATTGATATATTCAAAGCAGAATTTGATGGATCAAGTGTTATTGATTCATGCAAGAGTTTTCATTGAATGTGATAGGCGCTATGGATTTATCAAATTTTGCTCTGAATTTATTAACGAATGTTGGTCGAGGATGCTTTGATAATCCACTGTGAACATTTGTCTGTAGAGTGTGAGAATCCCAGCTGTTCAAGTTTTGTTTGTAGAAGGTTCTCCTTAGCAGAAAGGATGAGGAAAAATTGGATGCTATTGTAATATATTTTTCTGATCATAGAGGAAGAATGAGCTTATCAATCTGCAACTTTGTGTAACAATTCAGAGAATTTTTTATCACGTTGAATGACAAGAGCATGTCGTCTTGTAATCAATGCCTACACCTAACAATATCAATCGTGAAGGTCACAATCTTATTGCCTTTTGGAATAATGAAATCTAATCTTGTATTAAACTTGATTATCTTATTTAAGACACATTCTATGGAAGATAAAAAAGAAATTCACGTCGTGTAATCCAATGCTCAACACTCATAATGAGAGGTGTGAGTTGCAATTATCGGACTTTGTATATCAATCTATGATATGGAGAATGGAAGGCAAATGTCACGATGACTGCAATAAAGATAAATAAGTCTTATTATAATCGTCTTGAAAGATAAAGTAGTTTGAAGTTTACATCTAAAACTAATTGGTAATAGATAAAGTTGACCCAAATTCTTATAAATCCTTTTACAATGTTGTATCTCTCCAATATGAGATTTATCTTTCACATTCTCAACATGTGGACATAACTGCTTGGGCAATAACCCTACCCAGAAACATTGATGTCCTTCATCCTCTTTCTCCTTCATTCTGTGACTGAACCCCTTTTAGGGGTGGGGGTTTGACTCAAAATCATGAATTAGGACTGACTATAAAGTGGTCATAAAAAGAAGAAAAAGTAGTATGGTTCAGCGATTTCGGTGAGAAACTGTACCGTGTATTTGAATTTGCATGCCATTTATTGACCTGCCTCATGATTTTGATTTTGTATTTATTGGTTGATGGTATCAGAAGAGCACTGCTTTGCGTACACCTCTCATAGGGGTGTGCGTGGTCTTTAGACTCTTTACTTTTTTTATTCAAATTTTTTTGGTTAAACGGTAGTATACTACCGTTTTTAGTCATGGGAAACGATAGTATACTACATTACTACCGTTTCACAAAAAAAAAAAAAAAACGTGCACACCCCAGGGGTGTGCGCAAAGTAATTTGCTATCAGAAAGTTAATCAAGTTGTAGTTCTTTGTAGACTACTTAGGTATGTTCTCAATCCTTGATTGTTTTGAGGACTATGCATACCATGCTGCTTCAATTAGATAAACCAAATAGAATACTCACATTGTGTATGACATGAAAAAAGGGTTGAGTTCATGGTGGGTAATTACTTTGCTTTTTGACTGAAAATGGGTGAAGTATGCTGCTCTCAAAGTGCTATTGTTGGCAGACATTATGTCATGTGATTGCTGTTTGCTCTCGGTGAACAGGTTACTGTTGCTTATAACAAGGATCCTAGTCCTGTCAAGCTGAACTTGGGTGTGGGTGCTTATCGTACTGAGGTCAGTTTTTATCCATTAAATTTCGTGGAATTATAAAGCCTTGTGGATCTTTAGCTCCAATTTGCTATGTTAGGTAGTACCTTTCTTATGCAAACCTCTAGTTAGCTTGCTTTTGTTTCTGGTGCATGACAGGAGGGAAAGCCAGTTGTTCTTAATGTGGTCAGAAAAGCTGAGCAGATGTTGGTGAATGACCCGTGAGTTTCACCACACGTGCTTATTTCTATGGCTGATTTCAAATTCATTGTCTACTTACCCCTGGATATATGTTTCAAAGGTCCCGGAAGAAAGAATACCTCCCAATCGTTGGCCTTGCAGATTTCAATAAATTAAGCGCAAAGCTCATTTTTGGAGCTGACAGGTAAAAATGTGAACGTATAGTTGTAGACTTTGCATCTTTTGTTTCCTTTTTTCTTGCTGCATTGGAGATACCCACCAAGAAAGCTATTGAAGCATCTGAACTTTGGAAAATCGCTTGGTTTAGGATGTGAAGTTCAATATTGACAACATTAAGGAACCTGATCACACTAGGATGGGGACAAGTATTACCCCCTCCCTGTAACCAGACACACCCAAGGTAAAAGAAAAACAATATTCTTACATGCAACATCCGCAGTGAGGGATAGCTTAATAAAATGGATGAAACCTTTGTCAGTGTTATGTGTATTGGGCCTTGTAGTACTTTTATCATATTCTATCATGTTGGACTAGGTTGGGCTAGCTTGGTTTGTCTTATATATCTTGTATCCATCATATAAATAAAGAGCCTAGCTTCACTTTGAGGCTTAGGAGATTATTCACTTAATCTACATGGTAT
Organism: Dionaea muscipula; assembly: GCA_028571145.1. Classification (NCBI taxonomy): domain Eukaryota; kingdom Viridiplantae; phylum Streptophyta; class Magnoliopsida; order Caryophyllales; family Droseraceae; genus Dionaea; species Dionaea muscipula. Next base: position 3,186 of record JAOWBR010177044.1, read on the forward strand.
CAGAGCCAAATATGAAGACCTAGCCCAGCCTTTCACTGCCGCTGCCATTTTACCCTAATTAAACCCTAGCCACCGCCTCTCCACTTCTGGAACACCACCTGCTGCTGCTCCTTTGGCCGACCAACCACCACAACTCTTCTACCTATTGACCGGCGACCTCAGAGGAGCATCCCCACGCCGCCGGTGGCAGCCAAGCATCCACGGCGAGTTTCTTATGTGGAGGTGATGTAACTCGTTGTCTTCCTCCGTGATTTTCCCTTGGTTGCTGCTCTAGGGTGATAGAGTACCCCCTGTCGGCGTTCATCTCACGACGGCGGTCCCGTCAACTCCCTCACGTGCTTCCACGCGCCTCTGCGAGCGTCTGCGTGTGGGCCTCACGCTCTTCACGCGCCGCCATGTCGCCATCTCTCTGTCGGCATCATGCTCTCTTCTTCATCCTGGTCACCTTCCTCTCCTATTGTTGTCGTTGCTTCATGCTGTCCCCATTTCTTCATGGTTCTCTCTGTTACTGGTTTTTTCCTATGCTACTTGTCTCTTGTGGTTATATTGTACCAAGATATGTCAACCGAGCAAAAAGAGGTTGCTTCTTCCTCATCCGATCATGGCTCTACCATGGAGTCTCCTTTTGAATTTGTTCCGGCTACTACTAAACTCATTGATGTTCGGTTGAGTGGGGATAACTATTTTCAGTGGCGTCGTCGGGTTGAAGTTAGTATCATGGGCATGGAATTAGAGGATCATTTGACCGAGACGGGTCCTAGTACTGAGAAGGATCCTGTTAAGGCCAAAGCTTGGACTAGAGCTTATGCCCGTCTCTACACTTGACTTCTTAATTTCATGGACACGTCTATTGCTGATTTGGTGACTCATTGTGCTACTGTGAAGGAAGTTTGGGATTATTTGACTCTCTTATATTCTGGCAAAGACAATATGAATCGGCTTTATGATGTATCTCAATCCTTCTTCCGCCCTCAGTTTAGTGAGTCCACTCTTGGTGCATTTTTTGCTTCCTTTAAGAAGACGTATGAGGAGTTCAATGAGTTGATGCCCATTACTGCTAGTGTGACTACTATGGAACAACAATGTAAACAATTAGCCATTATGTCCTTTTTGAGTGCACTACCACCATCTTATGAGACTATCCGTTCCGAGATTTTAGCCAGTAAAGAGACCTCTCTTTCTGCGGTCTTCTCTAGGGCCAATAGAACTATCCGATCGTCTTCTGATTCTGGATTTATTAGTGGTGATCGTGCTGCTCTAGCTGCCTCTGGTGAGCCCCGTGGCCATGGCCGTGGGCGAGGGGGTGATCGTTCATTTTGCACTCATGGTCAGCGGCTCGGTCACACTGTCGAGACCTATTATCAGCTGCATGGCCGCCCTTCTAGTATCGTCACGTCTGTTTCTGATGGTCGACCTGTGTGCTCTTATTGTAAGGCCCCTGGTCATTCTCGCGATCGATGCTTTAAGTTACATGGACAACCTGCTGCTTCTAGGTCTTCCAATGTGACTTCCTCTGGGTCAAACCCTCCTCACACTCCAGGAGATGACTGTCCTCCTGCCTCTACTCCGGCTCAGACTCGGCCTCTCTCAGCTCCCCATATTCACTCTACTCATTCAGCTACTTATCTCTCTACATTTCCTCGCGAGTGGATTATTGATACTGGGGCTTTCGACCATATGACTGGCACGCCAGATATACTGCATGATTATTCATTCACCTCCTCCTATCCGGATGTTCGGATTGTGGATGGCACATATATCCCAGTCAAAGGGATCGGGACAGTCCTTTTGACCTCTACCATTACCTTGTTTTCCGTTCTTTACATTCCTGCTCTTTCTGTTAATCTCTTATCAGTTAGTGCCTTGACTAGCACTCACGGTTGTCATGCTTATCTTTTCTGATGACTCTTGTGTTTTTCAGGATCCTTTGACGAGAAAGACTATTGGTAAGGGTCGACGCTTGTCAGGGGGACTCTACGTGCTGGAGGCCGAGTCACCTACCATTGTCTTTCCCAACATCTCTACCACTACCTTGGACCTTCATTGTCGACTTGGTCATCCTATGTTATCCTGAGTTTCAACATGTAACCGATCTTTTTTGTGAGTCGTGTCAGTTTGCTAAACACCATAGAGTATCATATAAGCCTCGTGTCCATCAACGAGCATGTGCTTCTTTTACGTTGATACATTCTGATATTTGGGGTCCCTGTCCCGTAGAGTCTAAAGTAGGTTTTCATTACTTTGTATCCTTTGTAGACGATTACTCCAGAATGACATGGTTGTTCTTAATGAAACATCGTTCAGAGTTATTTTCCATCTTTTCTGCCTTTTACGCTGATATCCAGACATGATTTTCTATGTCTATCCGCACCTTCCGGAGTGATAATGCATGAGAGTATTTTTCATCTTCCTTTGCTACATGTATGACTACTCATGGTATTTTACATGAATCCTCTTGTCCTGATACCACGCCACAGAATGGTGTTGTTGAACCAAAAAACCGTCATCTCTTAGAGGTTACTCGAGCATTGATGTTCCGCATGAGTGTGCCAAAAATGTTTTAGAGTGAAGTAGTCTTAACCGCCGCCTACCTGATCAACCATATGTCCTCTTCTGTTCTGCACAGGGGAGATTCCCCTTCGTGCTCTTCTCTCCGATACCTCCCTGCATCCTTTTTTCCCCTTACCTTGCGTATTTTTGGATGTACTTGCTATGTTAGGGATATTCATCCACACCTCACCAAACTTGACCCTAAATCGTTGCGCTGTATCTTCCTGGGCTACTCCCGTACTCAGAAAGGCTATTGGTGTTATTCTCCAGATTTGCGTCGTTTCTGCATTTCTGCTGACGTTACCTTCGATGAGTCTACTCCGTTTTTTCTCCCGTCTGTGCCCTCCTCCTCTCTACCTCCTCCTTCTCGGTTGGCGTCTGTCGGTGAGGACCCTCTTGTCTATGAGCTTCGCCCTCCCTCGTTGTTCCCCCCTCCCTCTCTTCGTCGGCGGTGCCACCCCCGCCGCCTCGCTCTCCTCCACTCTCTATTCGTCATGTGTATACCCGTGATTTTCGTCGTGTCATCTCCTTTGGCTCTGACTTACCCCCGGTTGAGTTGGACTCGCCTCCCGTAGCTACTCCTGAGCCGGCCCCTGCTGACCTCCCGTCCTTGTCCTTGGATCCCTCCTCACCGGGTCCTTCCTCGGATCTAGATGTCCTTATTGCCCTGCGGAAGGGTACGCAGAGTTGTACTACCTACCCCCTTTCTGCTCATCTATCCTATGCTAGGGTGTCTTCCTCCTTGTAGGCCTTTATCTCTGCTTTGTATTTCGTCACTGAGGCCCTTTCTTTCCCGGGATGACAGTGGGCCATGACTGAGGAGATGGAGGCTCTTGAAACCAATCAGACTTGATGCCTTGTTCCCCTGCCTCCTGGGAAGAAGGTTATTAACTGCAAGTGGGTATTTGCAGTGAAGGTGAATATGGATGGCTCTGTTGCCTATCTCAAAGCCCGCTTGGTAGCCAAGGGTTATGCGTAGGTCTATGGCCTTGATTACACTGATACCTTCTCCCCTGTGGCTAAAATGTCCTCTGTTCGCCTCCTGATCTGTTTAGCTGCTTCTTGTCATTGGCCCTTACATCAGTTGGATGTGAAAAATACCTTTCTTCATGGCGACCTGACTAAGGAGGTGTATCTGGAGCAACCTCCTAGTTTTGTTGCTCAGGTGGAGTGTGGGTATGTATGCTGTCTCAAGAAGTCCTTATTTGAGCTTTGACAATCTCCTCGAGTGTGGTTTGAGCGGTTTAGCTCTGTGGTTCTGGAGTTTGGTCTACGGAGGTTAGCCAAAGACCATTCAGTTTTCTATCGGCATTCTAGTGAGGGTTGCATTTTCCTTATGGTGTATGTTGATGATATTGTTATCACAAACAATAACAACACAGGGATTACTCTCTTGAAGGCATTTCTTCAGAGTCATTTTCAAACCAAAGACCTTAGATCTTTAAGGTATTTCTTAGGGATTGAGGTGTCCTGGTGTAAGCGTGAGATTTTCTTATCCCAACACAAGTATGCCCTTGACTTATACGAGATACTGACATGTTTGATGATAAGCCAAGTGATACCCCGATGCTTCCTGAGGTGAGACTTTTGCCTGAAGAGGGCGCCGTGGTTGATGATCCAGATAGATACAAACGATTGGTTGGCAAACTCAACTATCTTGCCATCACTCGTCCTAATATTGCCTTCCCTGTCAGTATGGTCAGTCGATTTATGTCTAAGACTCTGATCCACGAGTCCTTCACTGGGAAGCAACTTTGCATATTCTTTGGTATATTAAGGGGTACCCTAGTCGGGGGTTGCTCTATAGTGATCATAGCCATAGGCATATTGAAGGTTTTTCTGATGCAGATTAGGCAGACTCACCCTTTGATCGTAAATCCACTAGTGGCTATTGTGTTTTTGTTGGCGGCAACTTAATTTCATGGAAGAGCATGAAGTAATCTGTTGTTGCCAGATCCAGTGTTGAATATGAGTACCGAGCTTTAGCTCACCTGACTAGTAATGTCCCCTATCTCTTTCAGTTACTCGATGAGTTAAAGTATCCTACACCAAAGCCTGCTCAGTTGTGGTGTGATAACATGTCTGCTATTCACATTGCTTCTAATCTGGTATTTCATGAAAGAACAAAGTATATTGAGGTTGATTATCATTTTGTGAGGAAAAAATTGCAGATTGGTGATATTTCATTAAATCACGTGAAGACATGCGAGCAACTTGGTGATATTCTGACTAAGCCTCTTTCTGGAAGTTGGATTGAGTATATTTGTAACAAGTTGAGCATGATTAATATCTATGCTCTAGCTTGAGGGGGAGTGTTATGTGTATTGGGCCTTGTAGTACTTTTATCATATTCTATCATGTTGGGCTAGGTTGGGCTAGCTTGGTTTGTCTTATATGTCTTGTATCCATCATATAAATAAAGAGCCTAGCTTCACTTTGAGGCTTAGGGGATTATTCACTTAATCTACAGTCAGAAAGAGTATTCATTCGTATTCTAACTGTGTAAAGCGGTGTTATGCAGTAGACATGACTAAGTTATAAAACAGCATAGATATGATATTACTTTTGTTTGACTTGAATTTGGAGTTCCAGGTTTATTCAATCTCTTTGTTTAACTTTTTTGTTTGGTTTCCTTCATTGATGCTTTTAAAAAGATCATTTCTTAACTTTGTGTATTGACTTGATATCTGCAACAGCGCTGCTGTTTTGGAAAATAGGGTGGCTACTGTCCAATGTTTGTCCGGTACAGGTTCCTTGAGGGTTGGTACTGAATTTCTTGCTAGGCATTACCACCAAGTAAGGATCTACACACCCTGACAAAACCTCCAAAATAATTTATCTTGTGGAGGAAACATCTTCTTATCTATTTTGTGTCATTTCCAGAGGAAGATATACATACCACAGCCCACGTGGGGAAACCATCCAAAGGTTTTCACTTTAGGAGGACTGGAGGTGAAGACCTATCGCTACTATGATCCGGAAACCCGAGGACTGAACTTCAAAGGTTATCCTCCTCTGGTGTATTCCAAGTTTCTTCGATCCACTTTTCTTTTGGTTTTTTGTTTTGGTGGGAAAAAATTATCTCAACCTTCAAATATGAGTACTCAGTTAGGTGGATCTTCTAAATTAGTTGAGTTCATAGGTTTTTGATTATGACCAAGGTCATATCATCTTTTTTCTGGCTACATTTTGTTTATGGTTCTTTATCTGTCCAAACAGGCCTTTTGGAGGATTTAACTTCTGCTCCTTCCGGTGCTATAGTGCTCCTTCATGCATGCGCTCATAACCCTACTGGCGTTGACCCAACTCTTAGTCAGTGGGAGGAGATAAGGGAATTGATGAGATCGAAAGGCTTGCTGCCTTTCTTTGACAGTGCATATCAGGTGACTGCAGCTGATAATTCTAGGTCAGTCTAGGATTAGGGTAAAAGTGTCTAACCACAACTTTTGATGTTCCAGGGTTTTGCGAGTGGAAGTCTGGATGCAGATGCACAGTCTGTTCGTATGTTTGTTGCAGATGGCGGTGAATGCCTTGTAGCTCAAAGTTATGCAAAGAACATGGGCCTCTATGGGGAACGTGTTGGTGCTCTCAGTATTGTAAGATTTTTTTTTTTTGTTTGATGAACAAATGTGGAAAGTGGTAACTGGTAGCTGCATAATACTATCATAAATTTGCTTGCTGGTTCGCGGCAAATATTTGAACTAATCTCTAGTGGCATTACATTTATTCCGAGTTTTTCCCTGGACTTTATCGTCCATAGTTCCCTGCCACAAATGGAAGAGCGAATTTGTAAGATGCCTCTAGTGATTGGTTGGATTGGTTGTGACCTGCGAAGTAGGAAAATAAAGTGAGTGTACTACAGTTTCTAGTTATCTATATCTACTGCATTTCCATTCCTACTAGGCTTTTTTTTTCTTTGTAGGAGGAAGCTGAGTATTGGGATTTCATTTCCATAGTTACTCTGCGGCAAAAAAGTTGCATTAAGCATAATATATTCAATTATCCAGCGGATGGTCATATTGGGGGAAGGGCACTTTATTCTGCGTTTGGGTGAAACAACCTGTTTGGGTTGCAAGGAGTAGTGTTTCCACTGATAGACAAATGGAAAGTGTTGGAGTTTGACCTGTCTGATGCTTGTTGGGAAAAGTTATCTTACGTGCTTCAAGCTATGATTCCCTCTGTATGAGTGTGCTTCTGGAATCAACTAATTAGGATGCTGAGTTAAAATTACAAAATAGCTCTAGTGTACCAATGTCAAAGCTTATTCATTTCTTCTTCTTCTTTTATCATTTACCTTTATCTTAGGATTTTTTTAGTTTGTGTTTTGCTTATTTCTTGACCTCAAGTGAACTGAGGGATATATTATTTTGGCAATAATTTATTTTACAGGTTTGCAGAACTGCAGATGTTGCTGCCAGGGTGGAGAGCCAACTGAAACTTGTGATCAGGCCTATGTACTCGAATCCACCAATACATGGTGCCTCCATCGTAGCCACCATCCTTAAAGATAAGTATGTATAATTAGATACCTGCTACCTTAGCAAAGTTTGAATATACAAACGCCAGCCTAAGTATATCTAACAACATAAGATGTTAAGGAAAATTAATTTGAAATGAGCATCTTCTGAATCTTCCATATTGTAATAGAAGAACTACTTTAGATGAATAAAATGGAGTTTGCTATTAACTTAGGAGGTGAACATTTTGTTATTAGATGATAGTGAGGTAATACATTATTCTGAAGAAGAAATAGAGCCAAAAAAAGGATAACTTATCATATAAGAACGACCAAAAGAGTTATTATAGTTTGCAAGCAAAGAAAACAATTATGAAAAAACAAGAATAACTGCAACTTTCTGGCCTTACACTTTCAACTCTATGCTGCAGTGATATGTATAATGAATGGACTATTGAGCTGAAGGAAATGGCAGACCGAATTATCAGCATGCGTAAGCAGCTTTTTGATGCTCTAACTGCTAGGGGTGAGCAATTTTGACCCTTCTCTAAGTTCTGTTTCGTTCTGTATAATTGTTCTGTTTCGTTCTGTTACTTCTGTATAATTGTTGCCTTTGATCCCTTCTCTGAAACTTATTTGATGCATCTTACCAAAAGGAAAAAAAATTATTACATGTACATTGCTTCTTCTATTATGAGCTCATTGTAAATTTATTTCGAAGTTCTTTAACTACAAAGCACAAACACTTCCTATATCCTTTTTTTTTTTCATTTGCTGATGCTCTTTGGACAAGTGCCTTGTTTGACACACCAAACATATCCAAGAACAAAATATACTCTAGTTTAGATATTGGTTTGTGGTACTTTGAGATCCCGTTTTGGCATAGGAGGAGCCATAAATCAACAATATGGGGCCAAATATGTTTCCTATATTTTCAATTAATGTTATGATACAATGTTCTTTTTGACATCTTCTCCGTACTTGGAATCTTGTTAAATAACTTTGTCAACCACAATATTCCCTCATGCCCCAAACTCTTCAAAACTTTGACAGGTATTTCATTTTGTCCTCATCGTCAATCTATCAATGCATTTCCCTGGTTTATTTAAAATCTTATCGAAATATTCTCTTCACCTTTCCTTAGTATCCTCATCCCCAATTAGGATCTGGGTATCATCGTCCTTAATACACCTCTTTTGACCTAAATCTTTCATTCTCTTATCTCTTGCCTTTGCCAATTTGACGATATTCTTTTCTCATTTCCTCGTGCCAAGCCTTTCATATTACCTTTTATAAGCTTTAGTCTTAGCTTCGTTCATTGCCTTCTTTGCCTCTTTCTTGGCCCACTTATACTTGTCCAGTTTCTCACTCTTTCGACATAAAGTTTTATATAGCATTCCTTTTTAGCTTAGTGCCATCACTCCACCACTATTTCTTTTTGACACAAAGCATTGCCTTTTGATTGCCCTAAAACCTTTTTTTACCACTTTTCGAATACAATGGAACCTAACATTCCACATCTCACAACTCACAAGCACTCCATTCCAATCCTTGCAATCCTTACCCTTTGCTTCAATGAGAGTTGGTCAATCTAAGACCTTGACTTTTAAAAGATATTAATGCTTCTCCTTTTTATTGAAGGAAGTGTTGGCCACAAAAAAATCATTATTTGCAAAATCTGTTATAATCTTTTCTCCTCATTTCTTTCTCTAAAACCTAAACCTTGATGTCCATTAAGATCCACAAACAATTTTATCCATATCTTCCCAAAACTTAACTTTCACTTCTTCTAAACCTATTTGTGGTGCATTAGCGTTAATAAAATAAACAACTTGTTCTCCAAAAACCAACTTAATTACAATATTTCTATCTCCCCACCTCTTAACACTCACCACATTCTCTTTTGGCTCTGTCCATTATTATACCAATCCCATTCTAGGTTTGAACCTTTTAAAATACCATAATTTATAATCAGTTCTCTCAATCTCTTCAGATTTCTCTCCTACCCATTTCATCTCTTGAAAACAAACAATATTGGTCCTCCTAATGATAGCATCTACAACCTCCCAATGTTCTAACTATGAAAATGAATCCTCTTATAACTCATTTTTCGAAGCACTCGGGCAATGCAATGCGTCGCATTATCATCATGTCTTATCTTCATTGAAAGATCCGGACATTTTTTTGTTCATGTGTTGGTTGTCGAACACACAACTGTCAACATTTTATACGGACTTAGGACCGGCTAGGGGTGTCATAAAACCCCCAACGTAAGTAGGTTTAAAATGATTATATAAAAACATGTATATTCCTAGTGTAGCTTCTATTATTTTTGTTGTGTAGTGATGCACATTGTAGTTTTTATTATCTTATTGCCATTTATTATGATATAAATACATTATTGAGGGCGTTCTCAAAAAAGATTATCATTCAATATTGGAATTTGACAATTTTTTCCTCTTAAAAATCTACTACGTTGTCTCTCAGTTCACAAGTTTACCATGATTTGGTTTTATGTATGGTGGAAAGAAGTAAAAATTACTTTATAAGTAGTATGTTTACACACATACTAATGTAACGATGTACAATAATAATAAAATGTTGAATATGCTTTCTATTGGTATGCCTTCGGAAAAGTGCAAGATACTATTATATTTGCAAAGTAGAATATATTGCAAGTTGGTACTATATTTACAAAGTCGAATATGTTTCCCTTTTTTTATGATGTGTCAGAGTGGTATCCTTCCAATATTTTTGAAGAATTTTTATGTCCTATTGTCTGTGCTATTGTTTGGATAATGCCTGCATCCATGTTTCTTTTAACAATGCTTTTCAAGTTTAAGTAGAATGAGAGAGTGACATCCTAAAAATTGAGTGTGTTGGCTCACATTCTTTTGTGCTGGTTTTGTGTACCACGTTTGTGTCCGCTGCTTCCGATACCCTTGCCTCTTTGCCAGCATGTAAAAGAGCATTTCTTTTCTCCTGGTTTGCAGGCACACCAGGAGATTGGAGCCATATCATCAAGCAAATTGGGATGTTTACCTTCACCGGCTTGAATGTTGAGCAAGTTGCTTTCATGACCAGAGAGTACCACATTTATATGACATCTGATGGGTAAGAAATTTGAAGATTTTTGACTAATATATGTTTTTTGTGTGGATAAGAGTATAATTGAATCTGTTCCCGGTCTTGGCTAGTGCACTTTCAAAATAGTTGTGTGGCCAACCTTTTGTTGGGCAGGCAGCTTATTGAATATGTTCTTGATTTCCTTGCATCCTTTTGTGAAAACTTTACCCTCACTTCCTGAATGATCCACGGAATTTGCTCCACATGAATCGTGTTAAAGAACCCAACTCTATCGATAGGTTAACCTTGTGGTAAAAAATTCATGAAATATATTTAACACACCTCTTTACACGAATGCCTTTTGGGCTTGAAACGTGAACTGCTCGTTTGCTCTCCTTATAAATGGGGGTCACACGATTAGAACTCGTAGCCTTCGGTTACATTTGCTCTAATATCATGTTAATGATATTGTTATTGTAGTTATCCTAATGAGCTTTCCATAGCGGGCTAATATAAGATTAAGTAGGTAACAAAATATAGCTCAATACTCAGTTACTCACAACAAATAGCATCCGATGATCCGAAAATCAGAAGTCATGGCATCTCTTGATTGTGATAAATACTTATTAGCAAGTTCTTCTAGAACATGAGTTGAAGATAGAACAAGCCTCTTGCTTCTACACCCTCCCCCTTATTTTTGTCTGGAAAATAAATTGTATGCTTACTTCATAGCAGTCTACTGGGGAAACTATTTGCCCACAATGGAGGTCATCAATGCATTGGACATCTGATACTGTACCATTCATAATGGAAGAACCTGATACCACTTGATGCACAAGGCCCTTGTATCACGAGTCTATGCCTTTGTGTATATGATCCCTCTCTTTTCACACGAGCGATCAATGGTAAACACATATTGAATTCAAACATTGTTAGCTTTGTAAATGGCTTTGAAAAACCGTTATAGCTTTTGTCCTCTACAGCCCCGCATTGATTACCTCCATTCTACTATTCTCTTTTTTATTTACTTCTTCATTTGCAGAGATAGAATATGCTAATTTTATCCCCGACCCATTCTTACAGCCTCCATAGATGTTGCTGTCTTTGTTTCCTCTCGAGAACAAACCTGATCATAATGTAAACACCAAAAGATACAAGTTATTTTCTTGTTAATTTCAGGACGGACTTGTTGATTAATTTATATATCAGTTATGAATCATTTCTCTTCCTTTTTACTTTTTTCAGAAGGATAAGCATGGCTGGTCTGAGCTCCAAGACAGTTCCTCATCTTGCTGATGCTATACATGCTGCTGTCACCCAGATTTCCTAGATCAACACCATCAGTTTTGAGGGTTTTCTTTTTTCAGGCATTATTATTAATCAACTTCATGTTTCAGTTATTACCCCCCCCCCCCCTTCTTTTTTTCTGGAACAATATGCGCGTCACTTGATCTTGGGGATTTTTCCAAGATCGTGACGATTAACGCCCTGTTAAACAAGCAGTACTGGATTCACATATGTTTCCTGTCTTCTCCCCTTCAACCTCAATGTAATGAGAAGCACAAAACAGAAGTGTCTTGATCAAATGAATTTGCTCTTAAACTTTCCAGTTCATATATGGTGAATGGCACCCAGGGTCCTTGGCTACTTAGGGGTTTTAACCCAGTTCATATATGGTGAATGGCAAATAAATTCTTCCAATAGCCTCTGGTTGAATACGGCACTTGTGACTTGCACATTGAGGCTTGTTTATTCTTTTAGTTAGAAAGAAACGTCCATGAAATCTGTATTTGCTGCCTTCTCCCAGAATACTTTTGAAAAGAAATTCTTCGGACATAAATGGGGTGAAATGTATTTGCCACATTCTACCTGGATAACCTTAATCATGGGGTAAAATCCTACTATTAACTAACGTAAATGTGAAGGTTCATATGCCAACTTGGTCATTTGTTATAGTGAGGTTCTAGCAACCAATATATACTTCCCTGCTCTTATGCCACAGAGTGGATTTAGGATTTGATTCTTGTCCATGTGAAGTTGTTGACGGACATTTGCCATATTACAGCTTCAAGTATTTTGACCAATATAGTAAGGATTAGGAGAGGGAACCAAGGATTAGAGCTTATGGACCATGAAAAGTAAGCAAGTCATTAAAGGTTGGGATAACTTCATGGCGACAGCATTCAGCTTTATGGCGTAGAAATTCAAGATTAACAGCTCCAAAACCAGGAAAAGAAATCACACATTCAGTTCATACCCTATCGAGAATTTAGTGATGGAACAAAAAAAGTGAAGCTTGGAAACCATATAATTAGCCCAAGAATGGTAATTTTTCTGGAGGGATATAATCTAATTCGCCTTAACATATTAGCATATTCAGAACACGAACAGAACATCCCAAATAGATGCCAAGGCTTAGGTTGTGGCAGTTTTCCATTGTACAAGAGCTGCACTAGTGCCAAGGCGGCTATTGTAGAAACTTCTTTCCCCGCTCTTTTAAGGACACCTGCTGACTAGATCATACAGATCGGCATTCAAGTTTTGTTACTGTTCTTCTTAGGCCTGGCATAGTACATTGTTATCAGTCCCCAAAGGGTACAAGAGTTAGAATCATGCCGAAGAGACATTTGATTCCAGTCAGTAATTCTCTAGTTAGTTCAGTTCTGCTCCTCCTGACTGTTGAAACAGAACAGAGGATATTGAATACAGCAAAGGTTAATGCACGAATGGTGCCATGATGAAAATCAACACCGTATATTCAACAAACTATGAAGTGAATAAGCCAGAAAATACTCCGGAATGCATCAAACCTATTGGTTAGGTGCTGATACTTCCCTATCCTTGAAGCAGGAAGGAAGACACTCCTAACAGGACTAAGTCAGAAAACCTCAGGTCTCGGAATAAATTTACAACGCATAATCCAACTTTTGTTTCCCTGGAGAATTTCTCTCCTACATGTCTCTTCATCAATGACGGGCGGTCGGACTTCTCATGCCACCCCAATTCTCCAGCCTCTCTAGATATGAAATTTTCTTGCTGGCAGTAATGTTATCTGGTGTCTTGCTCAACATGTTTTTTTCATTATCATCCTTTAAGAACTCATCTAAATCACCTGCGGAGTTGCTCTTCTTCCCATCTTCTCCCTGTTCAAAGTCCCAGCCCATGAAATCCAGGAGAGTCATAGAACCTGGTGCATCCTCCAAATTTGGCTTTTCGGTCTTCTCCTCCGGTTGTGATGGTGATTGCTTCCCATTCGATTCAGTTGATGAATTCCGAGCTTGATTATCTGCATAAAGGACATCATCTATTCTATTCATTACAGTCGAGGCCAAACTTTCCAATACCCTCGAGTAGCTCTCTAGTACTGCATGTCCCACATCCTGCATTATTCATGTTAAAACCAAATTGAAGAGATTAATACTCTGCTGGACACAACTAGAAATAACTGTTTTTATGTTTTTTTTTTTTTTTTTTCAGTTTTATTCCATGTTCTTGCCTTGTTATACTGGATCTTTGTTATGTCAAGTGAGGATTGAGGAATCCCAGGGAACTGGTGCTTCAGTATCAGCAATATGGTTTCTGCTCTCTCTTCAAAGAGCTCCCTCTTCTCCAAGCTAATAGCTGAGCCCCAAGAAGACTTTCCATCCTTCTGGTTCATCTTCCTCTGCCAAATCACTATGGATGCCTCAATTCTATCCTTCAGGTCAAGCACTTTGTGCTCCGACGTCAAGTCCAAGGCTGCCAGAAATTGTTCTGGTTCAAAGAATTCATCTGTTATACTCTTGTATATAATGTCTCCGAGGCTTGCTCTACCGTTCTGCCAAAACCATGATAGTGCAAGTTAGATACATGCATGACACACAAGTCAAGTCATCACCAGAACTAAGTTGATTCCTACATAATATGATACGATATTACCTTGGGGAGGGATTCAATGTAGCTTTCTGGGATCTCCATTTCTGTCAGAATTTGGGCGTTTATTGCCATGGCTAATTTGAGAACCTGGTTCACCGAATCCTTTTGATATTGCAGCCATTTTCGTGTGGCTTCTGAGAGTCCTGCGGCTGGAACTTTTACGGTGGGAATCCACCACTTATCGTTCTCTCTTTGTTTGCCTGCTTTGTCAGATTCATTTTCATCCTTGGAATCTACATAGCAGAACTCATCCTGGCCTTTAAAGTTGTCTAAGCAATCCTGTTTTCAAGCAACACTCTCTTTGTTAGGTTAATTTCTTTGAGCTGCATGCAGCAGTCCTTATTATCGACAGGACAGGAAACTAGCTAGCTAGGAAGAGTTTAATTAGCTAGGTTCTCACGATAAGCATGGCATCTAGCTTCCGCAATGCTGGAATGTTTACCAGCAGATCTCCCCGTTGTCTCGTAACCATCACCTGCAAGTTGACAACATGCATTGCATGAATTATTAGGTGTAATTTGGTTGAAAGAATAGAATTAATTTTCCCCAGTTTTGCTGTAAGCCCTGGAGCCTGGAGGTGATCAATGCAATGCAATGCAATGGTGGTTCGAGAGAGAGAGAGATTGCTTATAATTGAGACCTCCATGGTTGTTCCATCCGGAGATTGTTGTTGCGATGGGACAAGCTCGACTATGTGATCGGTGACTGATAAAAGCCAATCAACCTCTTTTTTCCATCTTGCTCTCCTTTCAGCAGGCATTGGCTCTAATCTCCTTTGCTCTCCAAACACAGAAGCTGCCGGTGGTTGGCCAATACAAGAGATGTATATAATCAGTTACTAATCTCCAACGACAATGAAATCTAATCATTCATAGAAGAACTCATATTATTATAACATAATTTAGCAACGCAATGAGTTGTTATGTTCAAGCTGCTGTTTGGATTGAGAATTAAATACTATCGATTTGGAAAGGAATGGGAAGGTGTAGGTTTAAAATTTTTCTTTATCATTTTGATAAAAACTTATATACAGTTTCCCTCCTCTTCCCATTTTCTCCAAACAAACATGGCTAGAAATATTAATTTTTTTTTGTTTATTTGTTCCCAAATAAGGTAAAATTAATTTCTTGTCCTTACCTTATTAATCTAATCCAAACAGCTAGCGCTAGCTTGAAATCATGAAAGTTACCTGCAAGGTTTGTGATGGCATTTGACAGTGCTAGGGCGGACGAAACGCCCTTTCCACCACCAGACATATCTTCGCCCAATAGTAGCTTCGCAAATCTCTCCTTCATTAGATTTATTTCTGTACGTCTCATGATGCCGTACGTGAAAAATTAGAACCCAAATGTATTTAATGTATTTATGCACGAACTTTGATCGAGTTGATGGGTATATTATATGTATGTATATATTCTCTACTTATTACCCGCCGGCCCCTTGTTGGGAGTGCTTGCCGCCATTCCTTCCTTGCTTAACCTTGAAAGGGCACCTTTGTCTTTGTCGTTGGATGAAACAATAGGCGATCCAAGCTTTTTCAACTTCATAGGGCTTCCACCGCCACCACCTTGGCTCTTCTCGGTTGTTCCTCCCACACCCGAAGTACTCTCTACTGAACTTTGTGTTTGTCGACCTGGAATATTTTCAAACATCTTCTTCAAGTTGAAAGACGTCGATTTATGAAGATCAAAGGCTCGTACCATCTTACTCAGGAAGCCTCTAGCTTTCTCCTTTGCTCCTTTTCCCGTTGTGTTAATGATCAAATGACATTTGATCAAACAAGGGGAAAGCCATATCGATTGATGACTCCAACAACAAAATTAACCATGCATCAAGACTCGAGCTAGCTGGCTATTAGCTACAACATTATGATTAATTCAACCGAGCTGGCTGGCTGGCTTCATGCGTGTCTTGCTTCACCTTTTTTGGTTCCAAAGAGACGAGGATAGAGATGGAGAGAATGGAGGAAAACTTCAAAAAAAAAAAAAAACTATCTCAAGGAAACTCAACGAGACGGAGAGAATGGTGGATTCAAAATGAGGATTGATTGTGCTCTAACAAAGAACAAAGAGCTGGATGTGGTGGGGTGCATGTTTTGTTTAAACTTGATTGTACAAAATTAGGGGAAAACCCCCCTGAGAGATTTCATTTAAAAATGAAATTTTGGAGTTTTTATTTTTAGATAATTTGTTGAAGATTATTTCATTGGTTGAGGTTTCACATCTACATGACATTTCCCGGGAAAATAGGAAAGGAAGATAAAAATTCTCTCTATATTGGTGGACGGAAAAATAGAAAATAGAAAATTATACAACTCAGATAATTCTGCTTTTTGGGTTAATTTATCCTTTGCCGCCTTCTACTCCTGGCCTTTTATCTGAAAAAAGAAAAACTCTTATTTTTGTGTATTCATTATAATATAATATTTTATGTGATGTATTTAATACGATAAGATTAAATGTAATTTTATGATTATTCGGTTTTTTTTTTTTCAATCTAACGGTCAAAAATGTTTTGACATATTTATAATTAGATATTTTCAAACCTCCTTGTATTTTGTATAATACTAGCGATTACCCGTACCTTCGGTACGATAAATACGTCAGTCTCTCAAAACAAAAATGATCAAAAAAATATATATCTTAACAACTATTTCAAAAAATCAACGATAAAATAAAATTTAAAATCATAAAATAATAATAAAAATTCAAAATTATTACAATAATGTTAGTCTTATTTTGATAGTCTCAACATTTAAAAA
>JAOWBR010177045.1:0-10972 GCA_028571145.1 Dionaea muscipula
AATCCTCCAAACATGTTGCAAGCAATGCCAAGCAGGAAATCATGTCCGCTTCACAAGCCGTGAAGTCAAGGATGGAGACCAGCAATACTTGTGCAACTTTTGCCAACCAACCATGAAATCCTTGTCAGGACGATAAATATCAAGCATCGGGTTACAAACCCAGCAAAAATAGGTAATTTCAGCAATAGAATTAGCTGCAGCAGCAAGACAAAAAAAAATATTGTTAATATACACAGAGCATGTAATGCAAACACACACACAAATTCCAGCAACTAGCGCCCAGTATTAGATTTTTAAGCACCCTTTCTACGCAGCAGCCAACAAATCGGAAGGAAGCCCAACAAATTAAAAAATGTACGCATGCACCCTTTCTATGCTTTCTTACTGGCAAGCTAATACACAAAGCTAGAAGGTACCGAGTCGGCAGAATCTATGGGCCTTTAAGCATCTGCTGAAGTACAACAGAACTTCATGATGCTCCATGAACAAGTCATTCAAACATGAAAGGTAATTACTTTATCTAATAGTGTCAATTGTTTCAAAAGAACCCACCCTGGGTCATCTACATGTGAATGAGTTTCAGCCGCAACAATAATTAATCAAATCTAATTAAATCCATGCTTTATGACGAGCTTCACAACAAGATCCAAGCAACATGCTTAACCATGGTTTCAACTTGAAGTTTGGGCTCGCTTGATGGTAATCCATGGCCATGGGTGACTAGCTAACCAAAGGTCCAAAGGAGCTTGTAGCAAGCTAGCTTATAGCTGAGCGGGTGGTACCTAAAGGCCTTGTTTGATGACAGTTTTAGAACCCGGGTTTGGTATTAATTATATTAACATGGTATTACTAACTCGTTGTTTGATTAAAAAAAATGGCATAATATTAGTAATATCATGGGATTACAATACTCTTTATCTTGGTACAACTAATACCATGGGGGATTAGGTATTAGTAATACCAAGCCCAAATCCTCTCTTAAAATTATCAATCCCACGTTTAATCCCAATGCAATCAAATGCTCTTTTAAAAATTCAATTCTCAGTATAATCCCTCCTTCTTATCAATCATATCCCAATCTTCATATAATTTCATCTCCTTACTAATCCTATCTAATCCCACACAATTATCAAACAGGGCTAACCAGTAAACACAGGCTCGTTGGTAGATCCCACACATGCACTCGGTCGATTCCAAGACTTCTAATCAAGCGATTGTGGATTCGAGAATCAAGTCCCATCAAGTGTCTATTTTTTTCATATCTACATAGATCTATAAAACTATTAGTCTACTCATAGCACACATGAGCACCTGTGGCCTAATGGATAAGGCGTTTGACTTCTAATCAAGCGATTGTGGGTTCGAGTCCCATCAGGTGTGTGTTACAGTATATATTGACTATTATTTTTATTACATCTCTCATTTTAATTTTAGTCAAAGTAATGCACATTCAACTTGACCCCAGATTATTGAATTGATTGTATTTAGAGTTTGTATTAAAAAAAAAAAAGCATGAATGACTCCCATAATAAAACTTAAAAATTAGGATGCAGGTGCCTCGTTTTTAAACTCAAAAAACTTTTTTACTGTCTGAATTTACAAAAATTAAATACATTAATTCTTAACAAATTTAAAAGTGTTTCATGAACACTTTAATATAAGTAGTGACTTTGACTTTTCAAATATGAATGATTAACAAGGACTCATGAACTTTTCAAATATGAGACTATTAAAAATAAAGTAAGAGCATTTTCAGTAATACTCTCTATTTTTTTTTTTTAAAATTGACTAAAATATATATTCTCTATTTTAAGGAATCTCTATTTCAATAATTTATTCCAACAATAATCTTTATTCTTTCTATATTCTATTTAAATATTATTTTATCATAAATAGTTATTTGAATAATCATTTATTAGAATCAAAAGAAAATAAAAATTGAATAAAATAATAATATAAAATTTTTGAGGAGTAAATAACGACTCCCTGAAAATAGATAGACATTATAGCTATTTCTTATAATAGGGAGTCATATAGAGAAGCTGATGGAGATATTTTTTAACTAATACTCTCTATTTTTTAGCTAAGGGAAGAAGATAGGGACTCTGTTGGAGATGGTCTAACACAATATACAATCCTTTTGTTCTACAATAACCTACTAGCATGGATGTAATCATTTATATAACAAAGCATAACATAATTTAAATTTATCCCTCTCTAAGTTGTCCTACATGGCCAAAAGAAAGATTTTAATTGGTTATCCTCTTCTCTCCCCCTCTCACATCATATCACACAATATTACACACAATCTATAATTTATTTTTCTGTTATATCTTACTGTGTAATCTACCAAATATAAAAATATTATTGTCAAAATTTATAATTTTTTATGAGGATCAAAACGAGTATAACATTGATATAATTTTTATTCCTTTTTAATTAAAAAATATATAAAATGCACAACACGGGCACACATAATTTTTGTGACAGTAAATAAAATTGTAAGAATGTTCACCGTGCCATTGGCACGGGTAATTTCTAGTATCATATAAAACTCCTCAATTCAAATGTTAATCTCGTATGGCCAGGCCAACCATGGATAGCTAGTTTCCGTATTTTTCATAATAAGTTCAATTGGTGCTATTCTGAGATTGAGTCCTTTGATTCTCACGTGAAAATTAGGACGGTATGAGATGAGACCCGCCTTCCAGCACCTAGTTTCACAGTGGGATGCGGTTTGAATCTCAAAGTGAAAAGCTAGCTGTTCGAGTTATAAAAGCAACGCATTGAAAGAAACAGTATATTATTATATTCGAAATCAACTTCTTCTACAACCAACACAACACAAATGGTCCCTACCCTACATCCTGGAATGGAATCCTGCTCCAATCTATGAAACTTAACTGGCCATCATCATGATATACATGAGTACAGATACAGCATGAATGATAACTAATGCAAGGGTGAAGAAAACAAATGCTTCAAGTCATGAAAGGAGGTTACTGGTTACAATCATAAAATTGTAAAGGAAAGAGGACGCTTTTAAAATTACAAGAAAATAAGTCACAAAGCCTTATGAATCAATCATCATCGCCACTTGCACCGATCCTGCCTAGCTCGTTCAATCCCATGGTGTCGCTGCTCAGTTGCAGTTGCCTACTTTTAACTTCCAGTTACTTACCTTCCCTTCCTTGCTTGAATGCCATGGTCCCCAACTCCCATAAAAAGTTATTACACCTCCCCTTCCTTCCTTCCTTCCCACCCACCTCCTCTTCAGTCTTCACATCTAAAAGATGTTCTACTCTACTGTCTGTCTACCAGCATAGCAAATTAGCAATTGCTACTAATCCTACCTGTCAGGAAAGTTATCCCTCCAAAACTTTCCAAGTGAATGTAATATGGTTTCTTTCTTTCTTTCCCTCCATAATTCACAGTCTATCCTGTCAGTGACAAACAGATAACTTCATCAAGGGGAGGAGGAGGACACTGCAAAATTCATTGAGTTGCACCGTAATATCACAAAGGATGTATGTATATGACCAATTCCTCCCAACTTCCAAGGATAGTGAACTTTTGTGAACAAAGTTATTCAGGCCAAGAAGAAAGAACTTTTGTGGACAAGAAGTTGGAAATAGCAAAGAAACAGGCAAAGACTCACGAGAAGAATGGTCAAGGCAAAGGGCTTGCGTTGCTGAAATTGGCTCGTCTACAATCACACACGCAAAGACTCCTTGATTCATGTACCAGCCGCTGGGATCTCCTAATATGAAGTTTGATGTTCACCAACTTTCCAGCAATCTGCTTCAGTGACAGAAACAGCAAACCAGGATCAAACATTTGGGAAAAGCAATGCTCTCAGCCACACAATCCCTAGATAGGGTTGTCAAGAGAAGATGGAACCGTGACAAAGCAATGTTGAAGCAAGCAACATCTTAAGCCAAGCATATTAGCTTCTAAAGCATAATAGCTCTATCGGTGCTATTCTGATTCCTACCTAACATGAAATTTAGTTTCTAATATTAATGAACGTGCATCATGCATATGCATAATGCATAAGGTAAAAGGATGTATGAGACCCGCCTTCCAGCACCTAGTTTCACAGTTATAAAACCCATGAAACAGTATAATTGAAATCAACATCGACAACGGGCACAAATGGTCCTTACATCATGGGATCCTACTCTGATCCGTGGAACTGTTAAAAGAAACTCTCCATCACTACATGTACATCATGATAACTGCATCCTAAAATCCAAAACAAATGCTTCATTGATAGGCATATAGGAGCATAAACTTACGAACTATTCCCCACCGCCTAGCATTCACCCAAGCGGGGCCAGAAAGGAATAGCCAAATCTCTGGAGGGCAATTTTTTTATATTATCTTAGAATATATCCAGTACCTACAACAAAAAATGTACTTACTGCTCTTTTGCACCCAAAAGCGTTTGTGGTTAGAGCAAATCTCATAGCAGATTGAGAACATGAATGGCAGAGGCATTATTTTATCATTCCAGTAGGTTTTCCCACTAAACATCCTTTAGTTGATTAGTGCCACTCAGTGCCAGAAACCAAAAGAAAAGGAGACTCGACAAAAGACATATTAACCACAAACCATTCTCCATGCCAAGTCTTCAGGGCCCAAGGGCTGAGCTGGGCTTGAATAGAGGAAGTGCCTTGAGTACTGAAATTTCACCACAGAAAAGGTAGCATGCCCTTTAGTATTTAAGCTGGAGAGAGAGAGAGAGAGAGAGAGAACACCAAGGATAAAAAGACCAAATAGCAGCAAATTAAGAGTACAAATAACTCAAGGCTAGCAATAATTGCTAACCACAAAATTTCCAATCAAGTACCTTGGCTAAGTACTTCTGCTTCTCTTTTATATGTGAAGGGCCAACACTTTTAAGATATGACAAAAGCCAGCCTTCTTGCAGGGCTTCACTTGAAGAAACAAACAATGCCATCTGCATTCAAGGAAAAAGTAGAAGGTTAAGTAATTACTTGCTTTCAAGCAACCAAAACCAACTGACTTCTTGTTCAACTGACTAAGAAAACTTGCTGCATCCTGGTAAACAAAAATGATAGCCAAAACCCTTCTCATATGTAGTGGCAGCGACGAACTTTGTGTACCTTCTTATAGTCAATAATTCCCTCATATGGGAGCTCCAACTCATCACTGATGATCACTGGGATGCACCCGCTAACTATGGCATCAAACAATCTTGCAGATGAGGGAGTATCACCAGCTGGACTGAGGCAAAAGATGGACCTGAAGCAGCAAAGTAAAGCAATAACTTCTCATACCATAACCCAATAATCCAACGGTCAGATATTTTCATCAGTGTTGGGTTCTCAGCATTTCAATCTTTATCGATCCAGCATGAAAAAGAAAAACTGGGCAACAAGGAAAAAAAAAAAAACAAGTGCATAGAGCAGAAAACACATAAAATCACGCGACATGAGGGCGCTGTTGCAAGTCATTGCCTACAGATACCTTTGACAAATTTGAAGAAGGAAAAAATCATCAAACATTAACCCAATGATCATCATCATCATCATCAACTAGACCTTTTCCAACTGGGTGGGGTTGGTCACACGTATCCTTATATTTCAGCTTGGGCAATCTAGAGTCGGTCATGGAAAGTTGCAATATCTCAAGGTCATTTTTAATCACTTACACATCTTCCCTTCCAGTCGAAACATTTATCCCCTCCTTACTGGTGCCTCAAACGGTCTACACCAAACATTGCCCCACCCAACTTAAACAATGCTCTCTCACCTTCTGTATCACAGGTCTTACCCCAACTTGTATGTAGATTTTATTATTCTTATTTTATCCGTCAAGGTAACTCCTGTCATTGAAGGGAAATGATGAGTGAAAAAAGGAACATGATATGGAGATAGCCTAGAATAGACATCCTTAGTCTAATGTAGTAACACACTCCAGGATATCTCTGCAAAACATATGGAGCCAGGAAGATATTTGACAGAGCCTAAGTTCGTTGTAAATGTTGTGTTCCTAACAACCAAATTCTTATCAAGATAAAAACTGGATTCATGGATTGTACCACGAACATGTTCAGTAGCCTACCTTTCAACATTTTGGCAGAGCTCCACACACTTTCCTATATAGTGATAAGTTGTATTAAATCATGATAAAGCACAACAAGATGTCTCCTTAATTTTCATTGTTCGGTATATACTGTCTCGTGCATAAAAATATAAGATTGTTGCCAACCGAAATTCATGTCACAAATTTACAATCAACATGAAATCCCTTTAAAGTACATGTCACCTGTAGCACAATTTACAAAAGACATGGAATGCAAAACATAAACGGCATGACCATCCCAGAGCAATAAAACTCTACCATCTAGTTTCATGCTCCATGAAGGTCTTAGCATTAATCATTTCACAGGATATCATTTCTTGTCTTCTAGGAGAAGGCATAAAGAGCTAAAGAAAGTCAAACATCAACAATATAAATTTAATGTGGTTAATAAAAGCATTATGACTGAAGAAGACACCAGGGTTGTGGGAAAAAAAGGCAAATATAACAGATTCTCACTTGCGCATGCCATTCTGAGCTGCAGCTTTCCCAGCCTCCCCAGCAGTGCCTTCCTCCAGAACTATACCATCAGCACCAGATAGCAGTACCACGAGCTTTGACCGTATCTTTCCTCCCTGACAACAACACACTAATAGTATCAGAATCGATATCTAGCATCTCAAATGGCTAGGCATGCAATGTAATACCAAGGAACACAATGTTGGAAACTACAAGGGAAATTGAACCACCAAATGTCCTCCAACATAAGAGCGGATAAATAACAGAAGGTCATCATTTCCATCAATCTAAAAGAAAAGTTATCTCTTTTAGCCATCTTGGTGTTCCAAGAAAGAACTCAAATATGCACTCCTTCCTTGTCTCCCTTTTGTACCCTTAAATTTGAGTTTTTCCCACTGTAACAGTTTCAGTAACGAATGGTCATGGAACAGAAAGTTATGCACTTAGCAACTTTAGGCTTTGTGTCGCAGGCAAAAGGTAGGTGCCTCAAAGGGAACATTGTCTAAAACAACCAGCTTGGGCCTAGCTGCCAGCTCGGGGCTGCAGTCTAGGCAGGCTGTGACAATACAACAACCCTCCATCCCAACATAGCATTCATGCAACTCAAGACCTTCGAGCTATAGGATTACGGAGAGGAATTCATCCTGTGTATAAATCCGGCGGGTGGAGCAGATGGTTCCCCTAGTATATTAGGGATTTTTTACTGGTTGCCCAAGCTGACCTTGCAAACGTGCTCTCTAGGCTTATTCTGCCCACAGCTAATAGATGGCAATCATAAAAGAGAGATGAGAGTCCAAAATGTTATTAGAACCTGCCATAGTTAGAGGCATAGAGAAGATGTCATATTCTTTTTAACAATTATGAAATATATAACACAATGAAACTGAACTATTAACTTTACTCGCTGCTAGAGTTTGCATGAATCCTTACAGAATTCCTTTTTAGCCTGCCGCGAAAAAATAAGAGCATTGTTCTCTTTGATTTGTTTTCTAATAAACATTTCGCATCACAGTAATCTACATTGGGAACATAGGGTAGTATAAGGTCCTTCTCAAGGTAGACCTGTCCAGGCTTGTACCTGAATAGGAATAAAAAGTTCACATCAGCTATTGCAGAATCAAAAGAAGGTATCAGATCTCCAAAAAATTCTGACACCAACCAGTTTCCTGTAGAGTCCATATCTGGAAGAAGCCAAATTGCATTCTTTACATATCTACGAACTGATTTAAAAGACCATGGATGGTGAACAGGAAGTATATGATCTCTTCCTTCAGATCGCTTCCATGCTGGCTGATCAGTCATCCACTTCAGAGCTTCCTGCATCAACAAGTATCGAAAAAAGCATTGGTAACCGGTATGACGGTAGTACCAGTCCAATCTTCATCATTCAGATACTCGAGACTTTAGCTTTCTGATTGGTGCCGGAACCAGTCTAACAATATGTGCATCAGGTGAACAACTAATAAGCAGACAGTTCTTATAAAAGCAAGGCTCAACTGAAGGTATAACTTCCCGGATAAAACTAGCTTCCACTGTGATCAAGGTGACCTCATCTAAAATGGAAGGTCTCACTCTCATACACACAGAAATAACAGACAACAAACAGAACAAAGATGACTTACTTGTAAGAGTACAAATCGTTGCAGTTTGCTTGGCAATGTTGTTGTTGTTTGTTGTATTGGGTATGAAAAAACATAATTTGTTACCTTTTTTGGAAAAATACAAAATAATTGAGTGATAAAGTCGTAAATTTATCACAAGACAAAATAAAAAATGAAAAAAATGCAAACTGCAATGGAGCACTGGGTTGCCAAACAAGCTTTACATCATGTTGTTTATCCGAATTGTTTAAAAACCAAAGGTCAAAGATGCTTCCACTCAATCCTCTCTCAATGGGAGGCAATCTTGGACACAAAACGATGTGAACCAATAATCTGCAAACAAGATGATTTTACACAGGGAAAGAAAAAAAATACAGAAGGGAAGATGAAGCACAAGATAAGCCTCAGAACAGCACTCACACCCTGTAAAGTGCCTTGCATTGCTGTTTCTCCAAAAGGAAGAAGCTAATTGTTGTGAAAAATGGAATGTAGAATAGATCTGCCTCCTCCTGTCGATGAACTCTTATAACATTTTTCAACAGCCTTTCGCCTTCAGGAGCAATCAGATCTGCCCAGAGCCAGTAATCAACAGAATGCTGCAAAAGGAAGGGAAGAAAAGGCTCATCCTCTATAACAATACTAGGAAGAGAGAAACTTGCAAGGTAAAGAACAAAAAGTTCCAGATAAGGACCGTAGAAACAATCTACCTGATACCAGGATTAAATATTTGCATAAGTTCAATACTAACAAAAGAACAATGTCAGAAGTTCTTTCATAAAAAAACTCTGTGTTGAGAAAAAGAAGAACAAAAAAAGCAGTCCAAGAAGCAAAACCAAGCAATCACACTTAGAGCATATTCAGCATGACCTTTCAGTTTCGCATTCAGATTTTGAGTTTTGTTTTTTCTCTTTACAATTTCTCAACATTAGCAGTGATCAATAAGAAAAAGGCAAAAGAAAGGAAGGACGTCTTTCAGTTTGCTTCCCAGTCTCGTTTCTCTTTCTATTTCTCTTCTTTCTCATTCAATTAAACCGTTTTAAGATTTCCCATCATTCTTAGACGAGATTATTTGTAAAAAAAGTCAGTCAATTTCTTTAACTTTTTGACAAAAAGGTTATTATTGTATGATTTCAATATCTATTAAACAATTGTTGTGGCTTCTTTATCAGGTTCTTATTTTTAAGGGACCCTGGTATCATTAAGAATAGGATCAGAAACAAGGTGGAAGACGATTTTCTTACAGATTGACTGATTATTTATGAAGAGATGAAGATTGCTCACACAATTGACAGTTGATTCTATAATCGATTAACTCTATTGAACGCTTCAATGAAATTCTGTATCATCTCAAACTATTTTTTTCAGTAAGATCTTCTATTGATTTATTGTTTTTACATAGTGTGATACTAATATGTGTCCGACATTTATGTCTCTACACTGAATATTCAATATTTCTTTTTATTGCATGAATCCCTCTTCTTGGCCCCTCCTCTACAACTTGTTTTCAGATCCGTCCCTTGCCAGAACCAGGAAGAGAAATGAGGAATGACAGTTATGTTCGATTACCAGGAAGGAAGGATAGTAAAGAAAATAAAAACTAGGTAATATAACTGTGGCAAAGTTCAATCAAGAACCGGAAGAAACCGCAATTATGAGGAACTCAAAGGATGGACACCGAAAAGAAGAAATAAGATCGTGGTACCTGCTCAATTAGCCGATGCACGGGGCTGCCATTGGAGGTCAAGTTATCAGTCTCCTTGTACGAATTCCGAAACAGCCACAACAAATCATACGTAAACTTGGCCGGCATTTCGTAGACATAAACCCTTATCGGCATGGAAGCAGCCGGAAAAAACGAACCATCAGAGAGACGCTCGTTCTCTCTGTTCCAGATTGAGTCATCCAATTTCCTCACGCTCTCTGCATTGACATCGACATCCGCATCCGCATCCACGTCGACTTGGGTGGCCGTATCGTCCTTTATCGCGCGAGCATACTCAGGAAGCTTAGCGGTCAGGAAATTCTCGAGGGAGGCGACGAAGGAGTACTCGAAATCAGGGTTAGGGTTAGCGGATGAGGGAGAAGATGTGGTGAACTTAGAGGATGATGAAGAAGTGAAGCTGAAGAAGATGATGATGAAGCAGAGGGAGAGGAAAGAGAGGGTAAAGATGAGGATTGGAGATCTCTGTCGACAGATTGCCGGTGGATACAGATTTTGCTTTCCGGCCATCTCCAACCCCAACAAGCAGGAGCAGAGAGAATCGCTCAGGTTGCAGGGCAGCAGACAACTGAAGAAGAACAAGCTCCCACCGTCATTTTCACTGGGTTGCATTAAATATAGAGGAAATTTTGAAAAAACAACCTTCAGTTTAACCGTCAACTTTCTAATTTTATCAATTTAACCCTTCAATTTTTATAATTTTTTAATTTAATCTCCCAATTTTCTAAATTTTTTAAAATCCTCCATCGTTTAAAATCCATCTAACTCCGTTAAAAAAATTTTAAAAAAATAAAAATTTTAAAAAAACCCTAAAAAATCTCAAAAAATTTAGAAAAAATTATTTAGAAAAAAACTTAAAAAATCACTCAAAAAATTATAAAAAAAAATCCAAAAAATACGTCACGCACCGGATAAAAAAAATTTATAAGATATGATATTGTTCACTGTATCACTTTTTATGGAGTAGAGTTCATCAGAACTCCATAGTTAAGCACCATTCCAAACGCGTCCACGTTTCGCCTCCAAAAGATGGTGATAACATTTGGTATCGTCCGTAAAAAAACGTAACTAAACATTACGAAAC
>JAOWBR010177056.1:0-10970 GCA_028571145.1 Dionaea muscipula
AGATCCGTATTCACTATATTATCCTCTACATTATCGAGAACATATAACAGCTTCGAGACTCCGGAATTCACTTCCGGGTCCCACTCGTTTGTGGTCCCAAACTGGGACAAAAACCAATGGATAAAACCCCATTTTCCAACACGGTTCGCGGCTGCGGATGACCCCGATTAGCCTACCTGCGGGTAAATAGAAAACGGATAAATCCAAAGAATGATATAAAAGTCGGTCAACAGAGGTTTAAGGACCCTTGGCGCATCCGCTGCACCATTCTGATAAAGTCAGTGGGCCCGTATCAGAGCATCAATCGAATCAAAATCATGAATTGATAAAAACATGCTTAAAACTCGCTCATGATAAAAAATACCATTATTTCCTTAAAACTCGTAAGGAATTCAAATCTCGTCTAAACTGTCAATCTCGTGATGAAAACTCTTAAATCAACCATGAACTCGTCATGAAATCCAAATCACCTCAAATCAAGTCTCAAAATCCTACAATGACTCTCGCATTCGGATCACCATGGAAATCAAATCTTAAAAATCAAGTCTCAAAACACCTAAACATGGCTCTCTAACCGGACCACTATGGTTAGGGTGACATGGCTCTCCATAGACTACCATACCCGTAGAGGTGTCAAATGGGCCGTGTCGGCACGAGTACAGCACATAATGACACGCTCGATAGATGCACGAACACGATTTAGACACGGTCTTGGTCTAGCACGGCACGACACGACCCAACTTTTTTGGCACGTGGCATGGCACGATGCATGGTAATGAGCGGGCACGGCACGACACGACACTAAAATTGATGTGGCACGAGCACGGCATGGGTGTTGGTGGGCTAGACACGACACGAGCACGACACGACCATAACCAGGCTAGGCACGGCACGGGTATGATATGAGCGCAGTTGAGCACGACACAAAAGGGGGCAGGCACGGGCACAACATGACATGATTATAGTTAGGCACAACACGACACTATATGAATGGCATGAGCACGGTACAACATAATTCTAAGCAGACACAACACTACATGGACGACAAGGACCCGACATGAGTATAGTCGGATATGACAAAGTACGATACGATTATAGTTGAGCCCAACATTGTTTTAAAAAATTCAAATGTTTTGTAATAAAATAAAATTGGAAAACAAAAACCGTTACTATATATACATATATTGCCGTGGTTAATAACCGCTGCTTTAAAGAAAAATTAGCGCTACTATATATATACACCAATTGCCACGGTTAACAACCGTTGTAGTATATAAAAATTAGCATTACTATATATTTTGATAGGAATTAAAGAAAGCTGATCAGTTTATTATTAGCGATTCATCCCATTATATAGTATAAGGAGAAAGCTCATACTTAAGGCCCAAGCTAAATATATCTAACCTAATGTAAGAAGATAACAATCTAATATAAAAGGATAGAAATATGTGGTACTTAAAATATTACCAAACATAAGATAGTAAATCTAATTATCCTTAACATTCCCCCTCAAGCTGGACGTCAGAACAGAAAGACCAAGCTTGGGAACCAAGATTTGAAACTTTAGCCGAGATAATGCCTTAGTAAGCACATTGGCCAGCTAATCATCAATAGACACATAGGCAACACGAAGCAAGCCTTTCTGAACAAGCTCTTGAACAAAATGAAACGCTAAAGCAATATGCTTCATACGAGAATAAAAAACCGGATTAGCACTTAGACTTTTGGCGCCCAAATTATCACAGTACAAAAAGGTTGTCTAGGCAAGCGAACTCCGAGCTCAGCCAGGAGCAAAGTAATCCAAACCAGCTCAGCACACGAATCAGCTAACGCTCGATATTCAGCCTCGGTTGAAGACCGTGCAACCGATTTCTGTTTCCTAGAAGACCACGAAATGGGCGTGGATCCAAGGTACATCAAATAACGCGTAGTAGACGTGTAGTCATCTTTATTTCCGGCCCAATCAGCATCAGTGAAACCATCTAGAGAATGTGGAAGATGACGATGAATAAGAATACCATGAGACCGAGTTCCTTGAAGATACCGAAGAAGCCGTTTCAAGGCACTCCAATGAGCTGTAGAGGTTTCATGCATGAATTGAGAGAGCTTGTTAACCGCAAAGCTAATATCCGGGCGTGTGAGCGACAAATACTGTAAGGTACCAATAGCAGCCCGAAAATCAGTTGGTGAGTCGAGAACGGTACCCGAAGTCTTTTGAAGAGTGGACGTCGAGCACATGGGCGTGGCAATAGGATTAGCATCAGCCATATTCATGCGCTGAAGAAGATCCATTATGTACTTATGTTGGTTCAAAAAGAGACCCTTAGGATGCATATGAACCTCAACACCAAGGAAATAGGTGAGAGAACCCAAATCCTTAAGTGAAAATCGAGTAGACAGCCGCTGTATCATATTGTCAAGGGCCACAGAGTCACTTCCAGTGACAATTATGTCATCAACATATACAAGCAAATAGAGAACAAGATGATCCCGACGATAGATGAATAGGGATGAATCAGCAACAGAATTAATAAAACCAACTTGAAGTAGAAAATTCCGTAATTCTGTGTACCAGGCACGCGGGGCCTGTTTGAGGCCATAGATGGCCTTCTTTAATTTGCAGACATGATGAGGGAAGGTTTTATCAAGGAAACCGGGTGGCTGTTCCATGAAAACATCTTCAGAAAGTCGCCCCTGCAAGAATGCATTGTTAACGTCAAGTTGACGAAGCGGCCAGCCAGAAGAAACGGCCAAAGTCAGCACAGTGCGAACTGTAACGGGTTTGATCACAGGACTGAATGTCTCAGTAAAATCACAACCAGGCCGTTGATGGAACCCTTTGGCAACTAAACGTGCTTTATATTTGTCAAGAGACCCATCCGGCTTGTACTTAACCCGAAACACCCATTTACAGCCAACCACATTAGATGCAAGATCAGGAGAAACAAGGTCCCAAGTTTCATTCCTACACAAAGCTTCATACTCCTGTGCCATAGCATGGCGCCAATCAGGATCTTTGAGGGCTTGGGTAATGTTGGCAGGCTCACGATGGGTTAGGGCTTGGACATGGAGATTCAGTTTTTGAATGGGCTTGAAAATATTATGTTGAGAGCGTGTAACCATACCATGCTGGGCAGGGACAGGTTCTGGCTCAGGGTTCGAATTGGAAGATTGGGTAGGAGCGGAAGCGAGTTGTTCGGGAGAGGAGGTGGGGGGAACGGAAGGCGTGAGGTGGGGCGAGTTTGCAATGCTTGGTACAGCATTAGAGGGGTCAGTGGCAGGGGAAAAATTATTAGTATTGGAATGGGAGAGTGGCAGCGGAGAATTAGGACGTGGGTTTGCATGGTGAGTCGAGTGTGTATGGGGTGAGTTTGGATATGGCGGAGTGGCAGGCGAAGGAGGAGGCGTGACAGCAGGTGGTAACGACGCGGGTAGGGCTGGTCTAGGCTGAAGCGGAACGCTCAACGTGACCCATGCCGAGTCATCAGTCGACGGGCTAAGCTTGCCATAGCCAGGAGATGGCACGGAAGAGCTAGGGGATCGAAAAGGATAAACATGCTCAACAAAAGTGACATGCCGGGATGTGTAGACGCGATAGGTTTCAGGATCGAGACAGAAATAGGCACTTTGGGATAAAGAGTAGCCAATAAACACACATGACGTGGATTTAGGCTCAAGTTTATTCTTAGTATAGGGTTTCAACCAAGGGAAACACAAGCACCCAAAAGACTTTAGCTTTTGATAATTTGGATGAACATGAAACAGAGAGTGATAGGGAGAAGAATTGTGGAGTGTGGGTGTAGGCATGCGATTGATAAGATAGACTGCTGTTTTGAAAGCAAAAGGCCAAAGATTTGGAGGGAGACCAGAGAAAGACATAAGAGAAAGACCCGTCTCAACGATATGACGATGCCGACGCTCAGAAAAGCCATTGTGTTGTGGGGTATGGGGCGGAGAAGTAAGATGAGAAATGCCATGAGTGGCGAGAAACGAAGAAAGGGCAATGTACTCACCTCCGTTATCTGAATACAAGATTTTAATTTTGTGGTGGAAGTAATTTTCAACTAAAGCTTTGAATTTAATGAAGACCTCTTTGGTGTCAGATTTATGTTTTAATGGGTAGAACCATATATACCGAGTGAAATGATCAACAAATATTATATAGTAGCGAAACCCATCGAATGAAGGAACCGGAGAGGACCAAACATCAGAGAAAATAACCTCCAGGGGAAAAGTAGAAGTGATAGAAGACCTATGAAAAGGTAGTTTATGGCTTTTATTAATAGAGCAAGAAGTACAAGAATCGGAAGGTGTAAATTGACCCAACTGAAAATGAGATTGCAAAAACTTTAAGATAGACGCCGAGGGATGACCCAATTTGTGGTGCCAGGAAGAGCCTTCAGAAGAAGACTGCAGTGAGAGAGCTTGAGGCGAGACCGAAAGGGGCCAGGAATAGACTCCATCAACACAGGGACCATTAAGGAGAACGGTTCCCGTTGGAAGATCCTTCACAAGAAAGCAGGAGGGTAAGAATTCAACTGAAAGATTGTTTTGAGACGTAAACTGAGAGACAGATATAATATTTTGAGAAATTTGTGGAACATGAAGAACATTATCAAAGGAAAAGGAGTGCTTGTGAGTATTGAAATTGAAACGACCGATACTAGAGATTGAAAGACCTTTACCATCACCAATGAGTAGGGTGTCAGGACCTTCATAAGGGTAGTGAGCAGAGAGATTTTGCAAGTCATAAGTGACATGATGAGAGGAGCCGCTGTCTAGCAACCATGGGTGATTAGAGTTGGTGGCAACATGGGCTTGGGGTGGTGGGCGAGGGGCATAAGTTGGTGGAGGTGGCGGGCTAGGGGACAGGGGGTTGTGGTACCGATGTGAGGAGGGAGGGCGGAGGTGCGGAGCTGCTTGGCGGAAGCCCTGGCACACGGCCAAGACATGGCCCTGAGCACCGCACCACTGGCATTTGCCAAGGAAGGGTCGCGGCTGATATGAGGAGTTATTCGGGTTTGGAGGGTTGGAAAAATTGTAGTGTTGTGGAGGACGAGGGTTGTAGGACTGGGTTGACTGGGTCGGCCAGGTAGGCGACGGAGTATTAGTCTTTGATTTGGAACGAGGCTTAGACTGCATGGTTAAGGCGGTAGCAGGTGAAGAAGAGGACTCCGTGCCCTCCGTCTTTAGTTGAAGTTCCTTTTGAATGAGCTTTTCATGTAACTCATCAAACGAGATCGTCGTGTCTCTGGCATAGACACCATCAATGACTGTCTGAAACGAGGCATCTAATCCATTTAAGACATATTCCACGATGTCCTCTTGATCCTGTTCTTTCCCAAGGGAGGCAAGCAAGTCAATGCAATGTTTGATTTGTTGCATAAACTCACTAATAGGCTGAGAGCCCTTCTTCATGTGACGCAGTTTGTCTTTGATTTGGTGAATATGCCCCCTTGAGGGTTTGGCATATGTGTTTGCAAGAATCTGCCAGGCCTCCCGACTTGTGGTGGCACGTGTGATGAGCGTAGCAACCGAAGGAGACAAGGTGCCGACGAGCGCTCCGAACAGAAGCTTGTCTTGGCGGAGCCATGTAGTATACGCCGGGTTCGGGGTGGTGACGTCCGGGTTGACAAAGTTTGGTAGAGTTTGTGGTGGCGCCAGATGAGAACCATCGAGGAACTGAAACAACCCATAGCCAACAAGAATTGATTGAATCTGGGTTTGCCATGTGATATAATTGGTAGAGGATAATTTGACGGCATTGTGAAATTGAACCACTATAAAGGGTTTAGTAGGTTCAATGTCATTAGGGATGGTATGATTTGAGGAGGCCATGGAGGCAAAGAAAAGAAAAAAAAATTTTGTGGATCAGGCTCTTGATACCATGTAAGGAATTAAGGAAGCTTGATGATTTATTATTAGGGATTCATCCCATTATATAATACAAGGAGAAGGCTCATACTTGAGGAGCAAGCTAAAAAATATCTAACCTGATATAAGAAGATAACAATCTAATATAAAAGGATAGAAATATGTGGTACATAGGATATTACCAAATATAAGAAGGTAAATCTAAAATAGCCAAATTTAATTATCCTTAACATCTCTCTCTCTGTTTTTTTTTTTTTTTTTGATTTGTTGTTGTGGAAATGGAAAGTGAAGTGAATTTGCTTTTGGCGGAATTTTTTTTTGGCAGTGATTGATCGGCTGAGAAAGGAGAAGAAGAAGTGCAGAGAGAAAGAGGCTGCTGTATTCAAGTGTAATTCTGATGGGTTTAGAGGGGTAGAAATGGAATTGGATCAGAATGACAAGAAGGGATGGATGAGCTCTGTTCAGCTTTGGGGCTCTACCCCCAGCTCGCCGCCGCCGCCGCCACGGCAACCACCACCAAATCCCTCCACATTCCTGCAACTTGATCTTCCGGTAATATTTATTTGAAAAAAAAGAAATTAAAGATTTAAAAAAACAGTTTATGGAACTTACAGATTTTGAAACTCGATTTTGCTTGTAATGATTATCATCGTTTTATTTGTCTGAATTTTTTTTCAGAGGAATGAAGAAGATGATCGGGTGGCGTCAGATAAGTTGTACAAATCTGGCAAATGTAACGAAAATCGAGGGGCACTTTCGTCTTTTCCTAAGAGCGATGATCCCATCGTCAGTGCGTTGAAGCAGGACGCGGCGAACCTAACCCTAACGCCTTCTTTTGCTCTCTTCCACCTTTTCTGTCTTCTTTAATTTCTTTAAGTGTTAGTTTGTGATTTGTGCTCGATTCATTGTTTCAATGAGGTTGAAAGATTGTTTTCGCCTTTGGATTTCTCATCAGGACATATCATGATCATCCTCCGTGTCGAGGATAATAAAGTCTGCAGGGAAGATAAATTCGTCAACTTTAACTAGTAAATCTTCCACCACACCCCATGGCGTGCTCACAGACCTATCAGCTAGTTAAAGGGTGACAGTGATAGGTTTCAAGGCGTGCTTAATATTCAACATTTTAAAAACTTTATATGGCACTAAATTAATGCTTGCCCCTAGATGACAAAGAACTCTATCAAAATTAAGATGTCTAATAGTACAAGAGATTGAAAAACTCCCTGGATCTTTGAGCTTTGGGGCAAGCTTTTTGGACACCAGAGTTGAGCACTGCTCAATTAAACACACAGTCTCAAATTCTTCAAGTCTCCTTTTGTTAGTTTGGATCGCCTTCAGGAACTTCGCATACTTTGACTGTAATAATCCGTCTCTCCGAGACCGATTATCATTTATTATCATTTTTATTAACATTTATTGACATTTATCATTTATTAAGCTGCCCTACAATAATGGATTTCGGATAGAGAGTTGTGGTTTGCTTTCTCTCTAGAAATCGGTTCCCTTGTGTCTCGATTTCTCACTGCTTTCCACTTTCCCACTTGTTGCCCGATTCTGTTTCTCAGATTTCACTTTCTTCTTTTCACTTCTCCCTTCCGGATCTCGCTTTTACGGGGAGGTTCTCTGTCAAGCTGGTTCGTTGCCATTTCTCCACTTCCTTGCTCGATTGGTCCATTGTTGGTGACCGATTGACCATTGCCTTGTTCATTTCCTTGATGCGGGAGACACTTCTCTGATTCCGCGATTATGGGTGATGATTTGGAGTTTGAACTCGGGGATGGATCCCGAAGCCCTAGAACCAAGGAGGCTCATCGAGAATGGGTGATGCGGCAGCTTGGGTACGTTCGTCGTTGGCCACCTTCTCCACCACCTGCTCATGACCACCGTCGGCCGGATTCTTCTATCCTTCACCGGCATAGGGTGGATCTGTCTCCGGTGAGCGAGATAGGTGATTCGGCCGAGAAGCTTGCTTCTGAGGTTGGGGCCTTGCATCAGCGGGTTGGGATTCCGATTGCAGCGGCGGGGGGGACGATTCCGACGCCTGAGGATTGTTTGGCTGAGGGGTGACAGTGTTGGTAGTCCTTCGGCAGGCTCGGTGGAGGTTGTTGATAGTAGACCTGATTCTTGTGGTGAGGCATTGCTGTCAGCTGGGCTTCCGCCTGCTGGGTTGTGTTTGGTTGCTCCACCGGTGTCAGTGGATGTTCTGGTGAGCTCTTCTTCATCCTCTGCTCGGTTGGTGGTGCCTGTTGAGGATGGTGAATGTCGGATTGACAGTGAGGGTGCAAAGGGGTTGTCGCAGGTGGTAGATTTGGAGGTTATGGTCGCTGGTGGTGGGTTTCGACCGACGATGTTTCCCGATCCGATCAGATCGCTGAACAAAATGCCGACTCCGCCATACCTGGCGGCAAGAAAACAGAGGCGGTGCTGGTCGCCGGAACTCCACCGGCGTTTCATCGCCGCCCTTGGTAAGCTCGGAGGATCACAAGGTTCGTAAATCGTTCACTCATCGCGCTTGATTTCAATCAAAATCTCGATGAATTCTAGAATTGGTACGTTTTCTGTAGGTGGGTGGGATTGATTTGAATTATTTTCGTGTGTTGAGGAAAATGACAAGGATAAGACTTAAGAGAAGAAACATCAATTTTCTCTTCCACTCACTCAAGCCAGCCAAATGGTGTTTCATTTCACGTGACTCCTGGGATTCCTTTCAAACATGAAAAATAATGGTAGTACCAGAGTTTGACGTGTAATTGCCAACACCCATCAATTTTCAACAGAGACTCCCTCTATACATGAGGCAAAAATTTTGTGGGTAGGTGAATTCACATTTCACAGTTGCCTCCATGGTAACTTATCCAAACCTTGCACGAGGCACCTTGAATATCCATGGTTTTATCCCATCCCGCCATAGATGACTTGAAATCTTGAATGAAAGAGATTAAGAAGAGATTATAATGACAATTCGATATGTTGTTTCATTTGTGTGGTCATTCTGCATGTAATTTGGTTTTTGATTGGTTTTTCTTGCAGTGGCTACTCCGAAGCAGATACGGGAGCTTATGCAAGTGGAGGGCCTCACCAACGACGAAGTTAAAAGCCACTTACAGGTAATAGAGTCTGAATCTGACATCTATATCGATCGTTGATGTATTAGAGATTATTTCCGAGGTTGATTCACGATGTTGACGTACAAATAGGAATTCAGCTTGATATATACTTTGATACTAATGCTACTATTTTGCATATCTAAACTAAAAAGTTGTATTTAACTCCGTTTCTGTCATCCACTTCTGGTTGATGAACGGAATGATTTTATCCCCGGAAACAATATTGGTCGAAGATGCTATGTATCGGACAGAGTGGAGGAGATAAATTATTGCGATTGACCCCACGTAGTGAACGATAGGCGTGTTAGTATTGTTTGTACGTTAGTCAGTGTTACCGTTTTCTATCGTTCGTTTACATGAGTCGCGTTTTTTGTTTCTATGACTTCTGTTACTGTCTTTTATCCGTTGAGTTTACATTTTTCGTTTACATTGAGACTATTGTTTACATTCTCCGTTTCACGTGTTACTATATTTCTTACTGTTTATAAAGCTATTTTTGCTATACCCTAATTCTTCTGGTTAGTTTAGAGCAGTGTGCGTTAGGTAACCGACAACCAGCGTATTATATTTGTCGGATCTCACGTGCACTTGTACTTTTGGACACGTGCGGCCGATCCCACCTAATGGGAATAGGTCATGATGATGATGATGATGATGTTTGGTGGCTTCGTTGATCTAGTCTATTATATAAAGCACAAGTCATTTTGAATTGTCTTGAGATAAAATATGTTCAGATATTCTAGACCGTAGAATGAGGAAAATAGGCGGGAAAATATATGAGCCGTCAGATCGTACTAATCATCTTAAATAATCAATCAAGTTTTATATTTTAGGAATATTTTCGTAATTAATATAATAATAAGATATAGGTAATTAACAAAAGATATTAAAAGATTTGATAAAGATTAAAAGATTAAAGAAAGATATAATGATGTCTATTTTTTTTTAGTATTAATATTTTTAATAAAAATAAATTTATTTAATAACTAGCTATCTGGAATTATCGTACTCATACCCGATAATCGATCGGATAATTTGACATTTGACAGATATGATTCATTTACTTTCATGCCCTTTATGATTGTCCGAAATTTATATTCAACGGTCCAACCAGCTGAATTGAGACAAATGCATCAAGTTAATTTTACCTACATAATTTTAATTCAAGTCAAAAGGTTATTGATTAATAATACTTAGTACTTACTTCATCTAAGTATCAAACTTTCATTAAAAATACATATACGGATTATAATCTAGTTGATGAAAACTATGGAATTAATGAGAGACAATAAATTTAGTTCTAATCATTGCAGATAATTAATTAATAGATTTTGCGAATTGACTTATATATAATTAATATGGATCGAATGGTCTGATCTGATGATATCGTTTCCCGGAAAAAAAAAATTATAAACCAATTATCACCATATATATATATGATCATGGTTATCTATTTGGTGGTTATGTATGTCTATCAGGTCCATCAATTTTAGGCCATTAATTGCCTTTACAAAACTTCAACCGTCTAACAAAAATCTATAATGTACGAACCACCTATGGAACTCGATCTAAATTCCAATATTATATTAAATAATTTTTATATAGCGGAAGTGAATATATGACATATAATATTCGGGTTGGACGTTTGCGTACTACTTTTTTCCACCCCTTATCCACTCATCATTTAATGAATTGAGCCTTACTTTTCACATGTAATCTTGAACTTTCATTAACTCTAAAAAAATGCAAGAAAATATCCTCTGTAATATTATATTATTTTATATATTATATAAAGAATAAATAAGAAATGCAATATATACATATAGGGGCAGGTTAATAGGACGCTAAATTTACCTCCAAATTTACCGCCATTTTTTTTTAAAATGTTTTGAGACAATCCGAACGGTGAATGCGTAGAAAATGACATTCTAAGACATTTCACGTTTCACGGCCGTCGTAAAATAATGACGGGAAGAGCTCCATCCG
>JAOWBR010177067.1:0-10969 GCA_028571145.1 Dionaea muscipula
GTTTGTGGGATGTACTATTTGTTGCTCGTCATTAACTATCATTTGTAATGTATATGAGTATTATTAATGTAATTAAAAAATTTTAAAAAAATTAAAAATACTAAGAAAAATGGTAATATAATACCATATTAAGTCTCCATATACGATAGTATACTATCGTAAGTTTACTTTTTAAATTTTTTTAAAAAGACAAAACGGTACTACCATATATAAAGGCTCGTATGCTATCGTTTTTTTTTTAAATTCAAAAAAAAAAGGGTAGAAAAAAAGGTTAGGGTGTGCTTATATTAATCATTGGAAATTTCTCGAATGAATTAGTCATCTTCTACATCAAATCAAATTCAAATAAACCGACAGCTACAGGAGGATGACTACCTCAATGGAATCCTTGATACGACTCTCTTCACCCGACATTTCTCACGTCCTCTCCACCGCTTCCTCATGAAAGCTCTCACATTAATTGCGGAATCCCCATTTGCTGCCGTTTGTCTCCGTTCTACCACTACCACCACCACCATCTCTGCTTTCTCTTCCAGCCCCCCCCCTCAGGCTTTTCCATTGGCTTCACTTGCAGTTTACCATTCGCTTTTCATCAGTCACCAAGCGCAGAGACACTGCTTGCCAGCTCTCTGTCTTCCTCAAAGATTCAATCTTCCATGCCACCCACATCCAATTAGGGAGCAGCCCAAGTAGTCTCGAGGCTCTGATCATACCCAATTGAGCAATTTGTTGATCGAATCTGGTTCCCTTGCACTTTCTTAATATTTTTGTTGCGAC
This sequence comes from Dionaea muscipula, assembly GCA_028571145.1. Classification (NCBI taxonomy): domain Eukaryota; kingdom Viridiplantae; phylum Streptophyta; class Magnoliopsida; order Caryophyllales; family Droseraceae; genus Dionaea; species Dionaea muscipula. The sequence goes on from JAOWBR010177067.1 coordinate 778, forward strand.
ATTGACTGACCCCAAACGCTTTTTGTATTGAATTGTTGTGAGAAGCGTAAAGGGTTTGCGGAGAAAACTACTTCAAAAGTTCAAAAGTATGATCGGATGATGAGAATCGTGGATTTGTTGTCGTGTTATTGAGAAAATCTGATTGATGGGCATCTTTGCATTTTCGATTTTGTGGTGAAATTGAGCAAGGGGGCGATCCGGTTGTATTGTAGAAGATGCGGCGGCGGGCGGCCGACTATCGGCGCCCAGTTCGTAGACGGATTTCGTATTGGATCTGGGCGCTTCTGGGCGTATTCTGCTTCGCTGTGTTGCTTTTGTTCACGGTCCACCATAATCATGATCAAGATCAGGTCGCTCAGCAAATACGGGTATTTGTTCAATGCTCCAGCTGCTATTTTCTTCCAATTTGAGCTTTGTGAGATTTTTCTTTTGCATTCAGGTGCTGAATTGTCAGATCATATGAGTTGACTGTGTTCTGACCTTACTACTGTTGTGTGGCATGACAATGATATTGCTTGTGACGTGGTTTTGGTGCTTGTTTTGGCTACAGTGTGTTGTTGGGAGAATTAAATTTGATGAGATGTTATAGTTTCTTAGTCAGAACTGTTCGTTCCCATTCTGGTTTATCCGGTGTTGAAACAAGTAGAAGCTTGGGGGGCTGTATCCAGGCAGCTTGCCCATGGCATCAGGTCAAATGTTGCATTCTTGGCATCTCCCTCAGCTTGTGTTGAGTTCTTCAATTGCTTTATGGGTTATTAATGAAGGCTTGCTTTGGTAGCTACTGTTTTTTTTTTTTTTTTGACAATGGAGACATAGGGCAGGGAATCGGACGTGGATTGAGGATTGGAGTGCTGAAATCTGGATGCTTTCAGTGTTAGATTAGTCTTATGCTTGTTAGAAAGAGCATTTTTCACCAAATGAGTTCATTGCTTAATAAGTTCCTATTCTCAAATACGTTGGACACATGGCAGATGGCTGGACTCCGCTTTATTGTTTGCCTTACACCCTAGTGGAATTCTCAAGGAGGTCGTATTGATTGAGAGAGCTATTACACCTACAAGTTAAGCTTCTCAATAAGGAGGTTATAGTACCTTCAGCTTAATACTACCACTGTTCTCATGAAATATCCTTGCAAATCAGTTTATACATGCCATGAAGTACTCGTACATTGCTGTAGTTGGATATCCTTTTTTTCATCTGAAGAGTACTCCTACACCTATTTCTCGGGTCTACTGTACAGGCTACTGCTTTTCATTGGAGACTTTAATTTGTGATACAAAAGGAATAGGATCTGTTGGAACATGGAAATAATTCTTCTATACTTACCCTGTGGATCCATAGTTTTTTCATAGGCTTACACTAACAAATAGGAAAAATATCACACAGTGAGAGTTCCCTTTATTTGTTTTAGTCTAGAGGAATTCTCATGTTTCAGAGGGCAACTTCCTTGACACTATGACATGATGTGTGCCATCTTAGGGCTTCTAAGGGTGTTAACGCTAAACCTCCGCAAACAATGAGATCCTCAAGGATACAGATTGTCGAGCAATTACCGATGATCTGAATCCTATTTGGCCTGGTTTGTATTGCTTATCTGTTCCGGAATTCATGATGCCAAAAAGAAAAAAACATTTAAGAAGCAACTGACAACTCCTGACTTTGCGAGAAGTTGAAAAGAACTTCGAATTTTTCCTCCCCCCACTAAAAGTAAGACATTCATGGCATATTTGAACTTGGAGTTGCATTTTTAGAACCCTTTTCCTTATTCCATAATGAACATGCTTTGCTTCAATTTATAGGAAATAGAATGTGAAGGAGACATTGGAGAGAAAGGTCGAACTATGCTAAAACAATTATGAGTAGAACAAAAGCATGGTCATGCTATTGTGTGTGAGAGAATAACTAGCGGCTATCATGATCCATTTCTATGTTTTACAATCCATATAATGTCTCTATTTGCATTTACCTATTCTAATTTAAGAACTTCAAAGTTAATCGTTTGAAGAATTGTTGCTATTGGTTTCAATAATGACAACCAAACCTTTATTCCACTAGGTGGGTCGACTATAGGATATGACTATGCCATTCACTTTTATTTTGTGTCATATCTTCCATTTGGCCATGATATGCCAAGTCATATTTTAAAGCCTAAGCTCCTTTAAGTCCCCTTCTTCCCCTCTTAAGTTGTAACTTTTCCATTATTTCACATCTTCTTACAGGGGTACTAGAAGGTCTTCGTTTTATGTATCTATACCATTTTAATCGTGACTCTTTCATCTTATCCTCTATCAGTATCATCCCAACTTTATCCCATTAGAACTCCACAATTAAGCGTATTTGGACGAGAACAGTCACGCAGCGACAGTGATGGATACAAGGGTTAGAGTTAACTTAGCTCTGATACCATGTTGATTAGGTTAAGTGAAAAGCTACTAATTTCTCATTAACAAACAAGTTTAAATAGTAGACAGCTAAAATACTCGAAATTCCCCTACTACTCTTAACTTAACAACCTCAATGTCAATCCTCTCTTTTTTAGTATGTTCACACGTCCATCGCAATATGTCCCCACACTCATTTGTTTTTACACATGTTGGCATTTAACCGCCCAATTCTATGTTCATACAAATTGCTAGATGTATCGTTGTTCTATGAAGTATTCCCTTAAACTTAATACACTTTCAGATCATGCAATATCCCAGATCTGTGCTAATGTTGGTTAGAGCATCGTGCTGGTTGTTGGTTAGATTGTCGTGATCATTGTTGGCATTTGTTATTAAAATTTCAATAGCAATAACAAATTTAGTTATTTCATTCACCAGATCAACATTTTGTATAATTACCTAATATGTTATCAATTGGCGTAGGAATCAGAAAGAAGGAATTTTGCAGAAGGGAAAATTGATAATGAACAGTCACGTCTGGCGTCTGCTCTTCCTTTTCTCAACATCAAAAGTTAAAACATTCTATTCACCCACAGCCCGGGTGGTTAAAATAGGGAAAGAAAATTAAGGAAAAATAAAAAAAACAATATTTACGGAAAACTAAAACCGAAAGTCACAGCTAAGGTTAAAAAGTCACAACTAAGGTTTTTACTAGAAGTGTGTTATGAAGGGAAAAACGGCCTCGTTTGCCTCCGAAATAATCAATATAGAGCGAAGTTCGGTACTTGGATGCGCGTCGTCGAGAGGATTCCAAAAGGGTATTATGGCCGAAAATCTGACTTCCACGGCGAAAGTTATGGTCGTTTGAAGTTAAGACCACTTTAAAGAACCGGTCCTTCTGCATCATCAATGTTTATCCAAAAGCGTAATTTGTGAATACACTTTATAGTAGTTAAAAAAGAGTTAAGAACAAAATGTAATCTGAGTAAATTTAGCGAAAATTGCTTATTTTCTTTGCTTCCTTTGCTCTTCTTTCCCTTTCTTTTTTTCTTTTCTTGCTTGTTTTTCCTAACTCTTCCCAAAGAATACAGAATCAATACTAGCCAAAATGGTAAAATATTGCAAGTGTCAGCCAACAAAGAGCCTTTTTTTCTTTTTTTTGAAAAAAGGTACCAGTTTGGGTGAATATCGATACGAAATGGTCGATACATATTATTGGTTATATTAGTTCCTGGTGAAATTCATTCTTCCCAAAACTTGTGGAAAATTTTGAAGTAATTCTATATTAATTTATCTTTATGCCCTTCGGATTTATTGAGTTTTTGTTGCAATTTGAATGATCCCTTGAAATCCTAGTTGTTCAAAGAATGTTCAACAGTTTCCATTGGCATGTAACAAGGAGAATCTAATGTGGTTTCTTTTTTTCGTTCTTTAAATCTTCTTTTTCCCGTTTGAAAGGTTCACTCTTACTTTCTCGCATTTCGTGGACACTATTTTCAGTACTTGTGTCTTGTGAATCATACTAAGTGTCTTGCGTCATCTTCTCACGAGAATAAAACAAAACTTCTTGTATAATTATTGAACATCTGCATTTCCATATTGTTCCTGCACTCTTGTGTTGGCTATGCTGCTAATATCGAGCAAGCTTGTACATCACAGAGGAATTTCAAAATAATGACCTCATTTTCTGTTTGTATTGTCATTTGTCAGGCAAGCAAATGCCTCTAGTAAAAGGGTATGGGAAATTTTGTTTCCTATCATATAATGGAGCCATGGATCCCTAAAATTGGGTATATCTTATCTACGTTGCCCATGATGGAAAGCCACGTCTTTCCCTCCCATCTGGTGGAATTTTCTTTTTGGGATATCATCTCTATAGTTGGCTGGTCACTGATATGGGTATCTCTGTAGTGCATCTCTTATACAAGTGACTCCATCTCTTCCAACTCGTCTTCCTTTGTTTTTGTGTTGCACCCTAGGCTTCTTTTTTTCTGATTAACCCTGGGTAGTCCGAGTAATAGACTTTGTTCTTTATTTTATTATTTTTTTATTGATGGAAGGGCCATAACAGTTTATTCTCTCTCCTGAGTCCTGAGCATCACGAGGATACAATGGTCTCCAACTCATGTGTCTTTGTAGAGAGCCTTTCTTAACAATTGTGTGGTTCACATGAGTGATTATCTTTTATAGTTTTTCATTTACCCATTGAGTGTTTAGAGTGATTTTCCTTTTAAAATGCTGCTTTAGTCCTGTTCTATTGGATTTAGATAATCTTGGATGACCTTAATTTTTCTTGTCATTGTCATTATTTCAACTTCTTCTCCATGTTCATATTAGTTTTTTTCAGATGATACAAGAACGATCCAAATGTAATTAAAAGGCTAATCGTCTGATGCATATTTAGGAAATTAGGAGAAAGGTTTGGTGTTGGTTGCTATCGATCAAAATGAGTTGATGAAAATCGCTGGAGTAGAATTACAGCCTGTTGGCAACAAGAGGTTGCATATTGGTAGAGATAGACCCTTTGTTGCATATACAATTACATGATTGCGACTAGTAGTACTGCTTTCCTGTTTCTTTTTGTTACTCTGTAACTTGTTGCATATGGATTTGCTGAAGAGATTTGGCCCTTTTCCTCCTTTCATTTTCCCTGTTTTTGGAAAATTTGTCTGCGTTCTTCTTCTTGCTTGGGTAATTGTAATTGACTTGAAGAGCTACGGCTTCTATTGGTTCAAATTTCGGTTACACTTACTGGGTTCATGATGATTCAGGAAAAGGATGAGAAGACAGAAGCTGTTGTTGCCCATTTGAATTTCACCGAGGATATATTAAGTGCAAGCTCTCTAGCGAGGCAATTAGCTGAACAAATGACCCTTGCCAAGGCATATGTCGTCATTGCAAAAGAACACAGCAATCTTCAGCTTGCTTGGGAATTAAGCTCAAAGATCAGAAGTTGCCAGCTTCTCCTCTCAAAAGCCGCCATGAGAGAGGAGCCGGTTACCCCGGATGAGGCGGAGCCAATTTTAAAGTCTCTCTCATCCCTGATCTTTAAGGCGCAAGATGCCCACTACGACGTAGCGACCACAATAATGACGATGAAATCTCACATCCAAGCCCTTGAAGAACGTGCCCATGCGGCGACAGTTCAGAGCAGCATCTTTGGACAGTTGGCTGCAGAAGCACTGCCTAAGAGCCTGCATTGCTTGAACGTCAAACTAACAGTCGATTGGTTGAAGAAGCCGTCTCTTCAGCAGCTTGCGCACGAGGGGAAGACCTCGCCCCGTCTCCTTGACAACAATCCCTACCATTTCTGCATATTTTCTGATAATTTGCTGGCGGTTTCTGCAGTTATTAACTCTACGATTTCTAATGCCGACCACCCTAAACAGCTTGTTTTCCATGTAGTCACCAACGGTGTTACCTATGGGGCGATGCAGGCTTGGTTTCTCAGTAACAACCTCAAGGGATCCACGGTGGAGGTTCAGAACATTGAAGATTTCACATGGTTAAATGCATCTTACTCCCCTGTTGTCAGGCAGCTCCTTGACCCGGATTCACAGGCCTACTATTTCGGTGGATCATCGCAAGATTTCAACGGAGAGGCCAAGTTTCGGAACCCAAAGTACATATCGTTGTTGAATCACCTCAGATTTTACATCCCGGATATATATCCACAGCTCGAGAAGGTTGTATTCCTCGATGATGATGTTATCGTCCAAAAGGATCTGACCCAGCTCTTCTCTTTGGACTTGCATGGAAATGTGAACGGTGCGGTGGAGACATGCCTCGAGGCCTTCCATCGGTACTACAAGTATCTCAATTTTTCAAACCCGATAATCAGCTCCAAGTTTGATCCACAGGCCTGTGGGTGGGCATTTGGGATGAATGTTTTTGATTTGATTGCTTGGAGGAAGGCTAACGTGACCATGAGATACCATCATTGGCAGGAGCAGAATGCGGACCATTCGCTTTGGAAGCTCGGGACGCTTCCTCCCGGCCTTCTCAGTTTCTACGGACTCACTGAGCCACTTGATCGGAGATGGCATGTACTTGGATTAGGTTATGATCCAAACATCGATAGTCGTCTGATTGAGAGTGCAGCTGTACTTCACTTCAATGGGAACATGAAGCCATGGCTTAAGCTGGGCATCCAAAGATACAAGCCTTTGTGGGATCGGTATGTGAATCACAGCCATACATATCTCCGAGATTGTCTCTCTAGCTAAAACAGTGAAGAAATTCACAACATGATTGCACAGAACAATGATGTTTAGGAGTTTCTATGTTCTTCTTTTTCCTTTTTGCCCTTGATTTAGATACTTTGAAAAGCAAAAAAACAAAACAAAACAAAACTCGGTCTATTCTTATACTTTAGAGAGCACAAAAATTTGGTAGGGGAAACACAGGTGAGGATGATTTATTTCAAATTGTAGATCCTTAATTGGTTTTGTAATAGTCTCAGCAATTTTGTATCTCAGCATATTTCCAAAACCCTTGTGGTACTGTTTTGAAATTCATTGCTATCGTGTTTGATAATAATGATGATGATGATGTGTGAGTTAAGTGGATGAGGATAATCACATGAATCCATTTTCATCATTCAAGAACGCCTACCATGATGAGTTGTAAAAGTTTTACGTCCATTCTAATAGTTTTATTTCAAATTTTCTTTGATCTTTCTCTTCAACAATTACCGCCTCCCCCCCTTTCTCATCGGTGCCTGTAGTGGTCTTCTTACCGTGTACAAACAAACAAACATAGAAGCTATGATTTAGAAAACAGCAATGACTGAGACCATTTCATGAGCATCCCATGATTGAGAAAAGCAATGAACTTTCATATTAATGAAGAAGACCGCAATTTGAGCCCTAGAAGTCTGTCAAAATGGCGGTTCAGAAAGACAAACTAGAATATTGCAGTCATCTAGTATTATTATTGAAGCGAGAGATCCGCATTATTACCTGAGAGACAGACAAGTGAACAATCATGATTCACCATAACCATTGAAGAGAAGTTAATGTATTGCAATCTCGGAGTAGCCATCTTCGGTGGCACAAGCTCGAAACATTCCAGTGGTGTTGAATGCCATGGTAACCTCTCCTGCAGCAGAAACAGCAACCAAGCCAACATTGCCTTTTGGCACACTCTTCTCCACAACATAATCAGCTGCTTCCTTCAGAGAAAGGCCTTTGTACTGCATAAGGGCTGCAACATCCCGTGAAACGGTGCCGCGTATTATCGCCTCTCCTTTGCCAGTAGCCGACACTGCACACAAGCTGTTGGCGTATGTCCCTGCACCTACAACTGGTGTGTCTCCTATCCTTCCCACCATTTTGTTAACCAATCCACCAGTTGAGGTTGCCACGGCCAAATTTTGCTTCCCGTCTACTGCCACACATCCAACTGTGCCAATTTGGCTGTCCCCGGTAACAGTATCTGTTTCTATTTGCACATCTTTCTTCATGGGCTGTGTATAATCAATCTGCAAATGGTTTTTGGGTAGTAACCTTGTCCACATATTACTCAATTGAATGCTAATCACCCATTTGAAATTGTTCATTATCAGTCTCTACACTTCACCAATACACAAAGCAACCTTGGAGAGTAAATCTAAATCTTTTCATAATCAGATGGCACCCAAATTCATTTGAAAATGTAAAGCATGTCACAACTCAAATTCATTTGAAATTGCTTTTCTGAAAGTAAAGCTCAATTCAGTTCAGAATACATCTCCTCTTCTGTGAATAGAAGAATTTTGGATTGATACCTGCACTCTGTTTGCTTCTTTAGCTTGCTTCAGCCTCTCAACATTCTCTGGAGTGATCAAATGAGATGAATCTATAGTCTCAGCCCCCTGAAGGATACCAAACATCAATGCATGCATATGAGAAATGGCAAATTTTCTTCGGTAGAATTAACGCATAATGAGTCAACTTTCCCAATTAAGTGCCCAAGTAAAATACAGGTTCATGAGCTTGCAGCACACTGTGTGTATATCTATAAAAAATACACCAGTTGACAGAACTAAATATTTGATATAACACCCTGGATAATATAGTTCTGTACAATGAAGTATGTTTGGTTCATTAATTTCCCCCACATTTGAAGAATCAGGCATTGACAATACAACTTTGGGCTCAGGCTCCATGGAAAACCCCGCGACAAGTTGAAACTTAATTATAACAAGTGTAATTAAGTTCGCAAATCGTCTAGGATATGGCATAAATTGTCAAATATATTTTTCCAAGTAAGCTTCATAACAAAATTTGCATGTACTAAATTGTGATTAGATTCTTATTGGGTAGCATAAGTTGAACTCATGATCAAGGTTAAACCTGCTTTAATATCATGTCGAAGAACGCTCTACCAGAGTTCAAACTTATGGAAAATGGAAAAAGGCACACAAATTATCGATTATAATTTTGAATTCCCCTATAACTAACAGTTCAAATTAAATCTCACAACTAATTAAATCTCTCAAATATAAACACAACTCACGACTGAGATTAAATCTTATTAAAGTTAAATATCAAATCAATCCTCTATTCATTCCATTAACCACTCACTATTTACTACCCGCTACCCACCACCCACAACCAATCTTAGTCATCCATTCACACCAAATCCAACGACTCAGATTTATTGTCACCATTATTATCACTAATGCATTTATTTTTAACTATAAGGGAGTGGAGTACTCGAAGACACGGGCTACTCCTGGTATATATACATGACAGCTACCGGATCCTCCATAGCGGGGGGGCACTCAGGTCACACAAACAAGCAGTAATTCGAATATGAAACCGGCTATCACCATCATAATCAACAACAAGATCAAAATATTCATCAACACTCACATGTTCCCTAGCAAATGCCTCAGCTCCATCAAACGCAAGGTATATATGAGGCGTCTTCTCCATGACAAGGCGAGCAAGAGAAATCGGATTTACAACAGTCGTGAGGCCGGAAACAGCACCGCAATTCTTCGTATTACCATCCATTATACAAGCTTCCATCTCAATCGTGCCATCAGTAGTCAGCACAGAACCTTTACCAGCATTGAAGTGCGGATTGTTCTCCAGTTCACGAACCTGCATCATCTAATAACTCGTCAAGATCCTCCGAAAACGAAATCCAAAGAAACACTACATGAAGAACTGAATCAAAGAGGACGAGATATTAATATTCGAACTGACCACGAGTTCGACGACATCCAAGGGAGGCCTGCCGGATTTGAGAGCTTGGACGCCGATGTCGAGGCAGTGGCGGAGGCAAGCAAGGCGTGGCTCTCGGCGTTCCGGTGGAAGTGTGAGAGGGATGTCGCCGGCTCCGCCGTGTAAAGCGATGGCCCACCCCATTCCACCCCTCTCCTCTCTCACTCGTCAGTCAACACTACACTCTGTGCAGGGCACAGATTGCACCTGATCCCAGACTCCAGAGCGAGAGTGTAATCTCTTTCCTCTCCCACGAGCTGTGGACTGCGGGTTATTTACTTATTTTGGTTATAAAGCTACCAACTTATATTAAGATAATAAATATCATGAACGAAAAAATATCATTTATTAGAATAAGTATTCTTAGAGCAGTACCAACCACAGTTTTGTCATCTTGTGGAGTAAATTAACACCAAGTATCAATCAAACCGATAATTACTCACCCACATGATCGTATTTTATTTTATTTTACTTTTCTCTTTTTTCTGCCATCATAACAGATCTAGTGAGCTGGGAAATGTTGCTTACATATTGTGGTGCGGCAGCGGAAGCAAATCAAAGAAAACACAAACAAAATTTAGAACACCATTGATG